>JAWNGG020000379.1:0-151957 GCA_036937485.2 Tetragonisca angustula | reverse complement strand
TCTTTTTATTAAACGCGATGGTGTTTGAGCTGTAAGAAATCAAAGGGAAGTAACGGAGTTAAGAAATTAATTATAGGAACGAAGGAATATTTAACAAGTGCAATCGAATCGAATGGTGACTCGACGTAAATTAGTAAAACGTTTTCACTTTATTATTTAAAGCCGATAAAAGCATCCGAAGTTGAATTAATCGAAGATAAATATACAGAATGTAACTTCAAATGGATTGAAAGTTTTATGGAAAATATGATGGTGGTTAAATATTTTTCGAACATGAAATGTTAAATCTGAATATCAGTGTTTGATCTTGACACGAGGCTTTTGATATAGCCTTTTTTTCTTTCTGCTTCCGGCGAATATGGAAAATGATAATGAATATGGAAAGCGAGGGGATGTTTTAAAATGCAGAAATCTCTAGAAAAAAATCGCTAGGATAATAGCCCTATTAATCAATACGTATGTATATTTACTGATGGGATAGCACAGTCCCATAAATTAGATTTCCACGCGATGAAATAACGTGAAAATTCGATTAAAGAATTGCTTGTTATACAAAAATTGAATCGTATGTGATACTTTACGATTCTGGCTAACTATTTCATCTGAGTTATAGCTTTTTTTACGTAAGAAAGGTCAACGAAATATTTCCATAAAATTTACACGGAGACAGAAGTTTCCACATTTCGAGAATATTTATTCACTCATCGACAATATTCGTTCACTCATTCGATATTAAAAACACGTCCCAATATTAACGACTGATTATTTTATATCAATATTGTATCATTGATTATTTGAAATTATTTCATAATTTACTCGCGGAATATTTCGCCTTGCTATGCAAATGGGTTAAAATCGAAATTTAAATACAATTCCACCGATTAAATTGAAAATCAAGTTTTTCTATTAAAATCAGGCTTCTCTTTTTCTATTAAAATCTACCATTATTAGTAGTTTTTTTTTCACGCTCATACCGCGTACTATATACTATACACTTTCATCAAACATGTCAAACGTTCTCACACCACTCGTCCACGATTTCATAAATTCTATGGTACCAAAAATCATTTGCCATACTATTTACATTGACTCTCGTGGATGCACGTAGGATTATAATAGTTATTAACAGCTTCTTTTTACAGTCATACCACGCACTACATACTATATACTTTCATCAAACATGTCAAACGTTCTCACACCACTCGTCCACGATTTCATGAATTCTATGGTCCCAAAAATCATTTGCCAACTGAACTGTTTACATTGACTCTCGCGAATGCACGTAGGATTATAATAGTTATTAACAGCTTCTTTTTATAATCATACCACGTACTACATACTATATACTTTCATCAAACATGTCAAACGTTCTCACACCACTCGTCCACGATTTCATGAATTCTGTGGTCCGAAAAATCATTTGCCAACGGAATCACTATACTGTTTACATTGACTCTCGCGAATGCACGTAGGATTATAATAGTTATTAACAGCTTCTTTTTACAGTCATACCACGTACTACATACTATATACTTTCATCAAACATGTCAAACGTTCTCACACCACTTGCCCATATCAATTCATGTTCCATGAAATCCACGATTCCAAAAATCATTTGCCAAAACTGAATCACCATACTGTTCACATTTGACTCGGAAACGAATGCACGCAGGATCATAATAGAAAGGCAGCGGACGGGCTCGAAATTCAACACGATCGGAATAGTCTAATACGTTCGTCGTTTTCATTACGGTCCTTCGACGCGGCGCGCATTGACATTCGCGAGCGCGCTCGCCCAGGCATTTTTACCCCGTAAAATGAAAATATCGTTTCCCCGGTAACGGACGCAGTTCGTCGAAATGAAAATGCTGTTACCGCGGTGGCCGCGATAACACGCGGGTAAAATTGATCCCGGGTGTTTAAGATCCGGGCGTGTTCCGCCGTGATTCCACGCCGCTTAATTCGCGTTTTGTTCGCTACGCTTCGCCACCCCCCCCTCCTCCTCCCCGCCCGGAATTTCCAGCGCGCCGGTGGATGCTCCACTTCGCGAATCGCGCTTTGTTCGTCATCCTGAAAACCAGCGGCGGCTGCTAATCGCGAACGAATTAAAAGGGGGGAGAATACATTCGTTTTCACGGCCGTGTAAATGCGATGAATTGATACACGAGCATTTGAAAAATTATTATGCGTTGTAATATTATACGCCTCTCGTTATTTATATTATTATATTATTACACTATTATATTATGTATGACAGTATACGTTGCAACGTTCATTTACAATATTATACACATATAATATAATATTTATGTGTAATAGTATGCGTCATAACATATAATGTATAATGATATATGATGTTATAATGTATGTAATATTTAAATGTACACTATGCTGTAACATGTATATGTAATATATTATTATATAATGATGTGAATATTTTTATATATGTTATAATAATGTTACATGTTACATTACGTGTGCATAATATGTATTGATGTATTAATATATAATATTGTAATGTACATACATAATTTTTGAATATTTATTATATCGTAACATGTATAATATTGCAGTATGTACTATAATATTACACATAATATACATAATACATAATATTATAATATAATACATAATATTATAATACATAATATTGTGCATAATATACATAATACATAATATTATACACATTATAGGTATTATACCAATATAATACGACAAGTGCTCAGTTCTACTTTTTTCCAATTCATTAGCTCCGCTTAGCCAAGCTTAGCAAATTTACATTTTTCCTTCGTTGATTATATATAATATTTCTGATTATTTATAGTACGCAGATTAGTGCAAGTGAGACACTGTCCCGTATATTAATTTTTCGCGACATTCTACATTTTACCTAGTGAATAGCAAATGTTTGTGAAATTTCCAAATAACATTGTACGATAGGTGTAATCAATAGAATTTTCCGATCAACTTGGTACCTTGCATTTTAAGAACGTTCGAGTGAAAGGGACTTTCAAGTGGGATATCGGAAAATCGTATGCAGAAATTTTACATATTCTTTTGCAGGCGAAAGAGCCTAAGGGATAAGGATTTTTATTCGCGACTCGTATCGCGGAAACCTGTGAATATGTATGCAGGGAATTTAAATTTCGATTCGGATTTTAGAAACGTAATATACGATCCGAGTATTCTTAGACTCGAAGGGAGAAGAATGGTAGAATAAGCTAATGCACAGTGAAGGCGTTTCAACGTTTCAGGCGCCTAATCAATTCTCGATGAAGCCGCAATATTTATTTGTTTGACTGCTTTCGTTTGAATTATAGTCGCGATGAAAAGAGGCAGAGAATTTACATACCCGAACTCGATATCTTCCTTTTGTCTTGTTATCCAGTGAGGTTGCCACAATAAAAATTCCACAATCTAGGAAGACCGCAGCAAGTCTGAAAAGAATGATACAATCTTGTCAGATACATCACTTCTATAAATAAAGGTTGTAGTGTACAAAAAAATAGGGGTTGGTCGAGATTATTAAAAAAGTTTCTCCAAAGAAATTCTATCTCCATTAACGCTTCGAGGCATAACCTTATTAGGGAATGCATTCTTCGGCAAGTTATCAATTTTGCCCACCGTAGCTGCAGTGTTGATTGATTAGCAAAGGGAATAGCCGGTCGATTCTTCGAGCAATTAAATCCTCGTTCCAGGACAGTTTACGTCGATGCCCAACTTTCGCGTAGTGAAGGCAATTTATCAAATTATATCGTCTCGTTTTATACTTTCCCGACGTTAACTGTCGAACTTTCGACCGAGAAATTGAAAATTAATTTCGTTATGGTTAATAACGTTCCGAATGGTCTGGCATTCAATTAAGAATCCGCAGGGTTTTAGTTACGATTCGTAACTCGTTCTCGACGTTTTCACTGTAATTTCAACAGAGCGAAAGACAATTTTGCGAAACAAATTGCATAACGGGGACAATCATTAACAACGCAGAAATTTCACCAAAGTTACTGACGAATTGGTAACTACGAGCAACGCTGCAATCTAAATTTAAACCGATTTGAAGAACGTGGCAGTGATATTCTTTTCGCTACTATTGAAACACTTTGTTTCAATACCTTTTATTCCCAATGCGATGTATTCTAGTATTTACAGTCGTAAATCCGTTTAAGTAAAAAGTTGAAACGCCACGAGATAAAGAGCGTATCAGTCTTGTCTTTGACTTGCTCTCGACTGTTTCGACTTCCTCTTATCTGCAACGTCAAACTGATACCTCACGCAACGCGTCGCACAGGACTCGCAGGAAACATCGCGCGCTGAGAGCATTGATCCCGTGTCAAATATTCACCGCAAACATCCACCGATCCAACCACAACTTTTCAACTGGCTGGCAAAGAACTTCTCTGAATGTTGCAACACGCTCGGCCCATCGAGCGCTCTGTGTTCTCTCGCAACAATCCACCGGAGTCGTCTTTTAAAACTCCATCGAACGGGAGTTTTTCTCCTCGCCCCTCGAATCCCCATTAACTCGATCCGACGGTTGGAAAATTCGTGACGTTCTGGTTGTTTTCATAACATCTAGGAGAGTGACTTTCCACGGCGATTAGAGGCCTGCCCGAATCGACTGCGGCCCAAGCCTGAGAACGGTGGAGAAACGAGGACGAGGAGAGCCGTGGAAAACACGAACGAGGGGAACGAACGTCGTCTTTCGTGGCCGCTGCGCTTGGCGGAGTCCCCGAACGGCGACCGGGACGTTAATATAGAAGCTATCATTCCCCGGTGTATCCCGTTGCTGAAACAATCCCCCCGGGGGGACGTTCATTGTTGATTATTCAGACGAATTTATCGGGACTCGTTGTTGTTGGACCCCTCGCGACCGTTGGACTTGTTGATCGGCGCGAGTGTGCACGGTGGTTCGCCTCGGGGATTAGGGACGAACGCGAACGCGAACTCGGCGTAGAATAGAAAAAAAAAAAAGAAAAAAGAGAAAAAAGAAAAAGGGAAGAAACAAACGGAAGAGCTCGATATCCGGCTCTTACGATTGAAATTCACTCGAGTTCTCGAGCGCATCGACGGAGGTGACGTTCAGAGAGAAGGAAGCCGCGATTGGGTTTTGTTTATTCAGTCTGCGAGACGATCGTTGGAATTTCGTGTGCGCGCCGGGGGAACGAGCTCCTCCATCTCCGATACGCGACGAAGGAATTTATGGAATTGAAGAAAAAGTGTCCGACGTGTCTCTCCAGTTCCGCGCGCGCTGGTTTGACGAAGTTCGACGAAGTTTGACGAAGCTGTTTGAGGAAGTTTGACGAAGTTTGACGAGGCTGTTTTTTTTTCGAGGAAATTCGACGAAGTTTGACGAAGCTGTTTTGAGGAAGTTCGACGAAGCTGTTTTGAGGAAGTTTGACGAAGTTTGACGAGGCCAGCCTGTCAAGCATATCGCGTGCAGAACGAAAAGAAGTTTCAATCGTTGCGATCGGATCTCTCCTCGGCGATGAAAGATTGGACGGAAGACGCGCGAAGTGAGTTTTGATTCATTCGACGGAAAAGTCACGGAGAGAGGATCGTCGCCGCGAGTGAGTAATCGGTGCACGACGAAAATTACGAAGGAGCGACGGGGAAGCCAAGGAATTTTTCAGGAAGAGTGGACGATTCCGCGCGGTGCGTCAAACCTCGCCGACCTCGTCCAGCTTCCAGCGGCTGAGATCGCGCGGCAGCTCCCGTCAATTCGAATAGGAAATAATTCCGAGAGGGTGAAACTCCTGGTTGACGAGTTGCTGCTAAACGAACACCGGCCGATCGAAAACGAGAGAGTACTCTCGGCGATCTCGCTCGTCGACGAAGGAGGGCCCCGCTGAGAGAATTCTTCGAGCGGAAGCTGAATCGAACGAACGTCGAAACGGGGCGAGGCGAAAGAGGGGTGGCAGAGAAAATTTGAAACGCGGCGACCGCTGGAAGTGGCGCGGCGTTGGCCAGAGGACGAGAGAGGGCGGCTGTGCGAGAGATCGTGGGCGACCGATCTTGGGAAAATCGAGCCAGGGGAACCGAGTCACACTCTCTGCCAGATGACTTTAAGGAGGGTCCACGAGGACTCGGCTGACACGTCGTCGATATTCGAGTACGAGGACGTGATAAAGTTATAATAACAGGCGTGAGCCTTAGTTGAAAATCGTTGACGGCGCGCCGCCGATGTCAGAGGAATATTTCTAGTTAGTCCCCGCTCCTATTTCCCCAACAAAAGAGAAACAAAGAGAGAGAGAGAGAGAGAGAGAAAGAGAGATATATATAAATATATTCATATACCTAGATATATATGTATACATGAATGATATATTGATGTTAATCCGAGTTATTGATTGATTGATCGTTTTCCATCTGGTTGCGCGACCGGTTGGAGACTGTTCGTTGAAAGGTGATTCGACAAAAGTGTTGGTGACCAAGGGAGGGGAGAGAGTCCAAAAGACACGGGAAAAATGGCAATGGTAATATCGCCCCGTAGCAAAATCGTGACTCTGTCGTTGTTGATCGGCATTCTGACGCTAGTGGCGTTGATAATCACGGGCGTGATCGGTATATGGCACAAGAGCGAGAAGCCGACGAAACCGGGGACGAAGCTGGTCAGCAGCAAGCTTCAACAGATCACCGGCTACACTGCCATCAAACACGTGAGTAGAAATCTTTCTTTTCACGGTCGGCCATACGCGCCTTTCTTTTTTTCTTTTTTTTTTTTCTTGTGATTTATCGAACGATGTGGTGATACTTATCATCACACGTTCAGGATATTAACAAAGTGTTCCTAGAATTTTTATGGCTACACTGCGAAAAACACGAAACGATATGCTTGTTAATTTAAAACTTTCTTTAGACGAAAGGTAAAAATTTCAGTCTCTTGCTTTCAAGTTGTCTGTTGGAAGATAAAGTTCAATCGGGAAATTGATTTTGTATTAAAGACACGGTCGTTGGGCACGAAGAGGGTGTTTCAATTATGTAAACGTTTATCCCGATGTTAATTACGTAACTCGTTTATGAGACTCGATGTCTGTTCGTTTGAATAAGTAAATCGTCGGTCATAATTTCAGATCTATTTGTAATTTTCTATTATCGTTAATACCTCGTTAATTAATTACACGGCACATTATACGAACGATGCATCGGAGTTGTAATATGCGGTGTGCAACGCACTATTAAACAGATTGATTTATTATTTTAATTAATTCGTGTTTCGCGCGGCGCCGATAATGTTTCGTTTCGCAACTTTCGTTCCATGGCAACGATACCGAAAGCAAAAACCATTTCCAGAGGAAGATGGTTACTCTCGAAACTTGTCTCGTTGTGTCGTAAGAAGCAAGTCCGTCGAATAACTCGAACAATATTATACTGTTTCGTGTAACATAGATATTTTATTGTCATTCTGCTAATTATTTACAAATTTTAACTTTCTATGTTGGGAGGAAAATGCTTTTTATTTTCTCGGAAGTAGAGAGCTACTCGAACTCTTATTCACTATCCAACATTAACATTTAGCCCAAAATTAACAATTTTTCCACATGCAAGTTTTGAAATTGTTCAAGGTTCAGATCTCGCACGATTCAGCTAATATTGTGATTTTAACAAATTGCAAGCTTCTAATTAATTCCAGATTGCAAGCAAATTTTAAAAATTGCAAGCTAGTTGCAAGCTAGTAAATATTCTAAAAGACTCTGAAAGACTTCTTATTGTTAGTAATTCTCTTCTATTAATTCTCTATGCTTATCGTCACATCGATAAATAAATTTTGTTCACCAGTTGAACAAAATTTACACAAAATTCTCAAAGAAAATCGACGGAGGTTCCTTTCGTCCAGAGAAAAACATTTTTTCGTCGAGTTGAGAATTTATCGTTCCCATGTAATTTCCACGCGTTTTGCGAGATGAAATTCCCGAGTCATACTCGAGTGATCCGTCGTCGTGCATCGTCGAAATCTCTCTCTCTCTCTCTTCCTCGGTTGAAAATTTCCGGAAGTTTGTGTCCTAATGGAACTGCTCCGTTTCGTTCCTCGTCCGTTTTCTGCCGCTCAGCTCTGACGCAACGGCGTATCACGGAACTCGACCATGCACAATCCACCTAAAATTGCATCACCCACGTAATCGTTAATGCATTCCTTCGCCGTCTCGTTGCCCTCGTTAACGTTTACAACGAGGTGAAAGATTTCTGACGAGAACGAAGTTTCAGCAGATTCTTCGGGGAAAAATATAAACTTGGTCGGGGGCGACACTTTTGAGAATTTTTCTTCCCGTTGCAATTGAAACCGATATAGTTTGCTACGATTGATTTTCAAGAGGATCGTACGGTGAAGTAACCTTTTTGAAAAGCTTCTATAGTTACTTGCTTGATGTTAATTATTATCATTAATTATCATCAGCTCTCTGAAAAACTTCTATAGTTACTTTGTTGATGTTAATTATTATTATTAATTATTATGTTATAATAATAATTGTTACTAATTATTATAAGCTTTTTGAAAAGCTTCTCTAGTTACTTTGTTGATGTTAATTATTATTATTAATTATTATGTTATAATAATAATTATTTATTATAATATTATTATATTATATAATAATATAATAATTATAATTATTGTAAGCTTTTTTGAAAAGCTTAATATATAATAATATAATAATTATAATTATTGTAAGCTTTTTTGAAAAGCTTCTATAGTTACTTTGTTGATGTTAATTATTTACATAGAAATTATTTTCCATCAAATACGGAGATTCTTATAGTATTTATTTATTTCAATATATTATATTATACAATATCGTCTCATCTAATTATTGTGACTTCTGATTCGATAAAAAAAAAAAATAAGTGAAAAATCCTCACACACGAAATACCGAAGAATGTTACACCGGTGCCATATTTACTCATCAGCTTATCTATTTCCTTTGCAATCGCGTGAAATCAATGAATTTTCTCCAACTCTCTGCTTCATATTTCATTGTCAGACTGTGGATTTTCGTGGAAATTCATATTTCTGTAAATAAAATTCCGCGAGACTAGATAGGAACATTGTCTTCTCTGTTAATTATTATGCAAAATGTTGCATTTCAGATATTCTACATTTTTACAATATGTAGTATATTTTATACTCTTGCACGCATCCTGTGCACATCCTTTTGCATCTTCAGATGCACAAAAATTCTTGAACAAGAGAGTGACACGCGGAATAAGCTGTCAACCGTAGCGATATCTATTTTCGACAGATAAAACATCGTCTGTCGAACGATCGGTCCGCCTAACGCGAACGAAACCAAGCGAACGTAGCGGTAGTGATTCGAAAAATTAATCAAGTGCCGATCGATCGGGCAAACTTGGGAGTTGGTTCCACCGCTGGCGGAACGTCTCGCGTCGGCGCTTACAAATGGCAGTCGACCATCGCTATTCGAATGCATAAAACACCACGAGGCTCCCAACAGTATTATTTATCACTGTGGGGCCGCGTTGGAATTCCAGCCATCGGTCACTATCCAGGGAATTCCCATATTCCTTTCGAAACGAAAGAAAATCACGAAAACGCAGGAAAATTCACTCTTCCGGCGCTGGAAGCAAAAGGGAACCAGAGATGGGATCGAGTGCCTCGCTAGTTGGATTCGAACTTTCTTTAAATACAGAGTGGGCCAAAAGTTTCTTTCCACCGACCTTTTTTTTAATGGAAATGATCAAAATGTCAGAAGAAAACTAATTTTATTAAAACATAACATATTTAAATAAAATATAATATAAATATTAAATTATATTTAAATGAAAATATAATATAATGTAATTTTTTTTTTCTAGTAGGAAGTGATGACTTGACATGAAACTAATCTTATTAAAATATAATATAATTATATTTAAATAAAATGTAATATAATATAAGTATTAAATTGTATTTAAATGAAATATAATATAATATAAATATTAAATTATATTTAAATGAAAATATAATATAATGTAATTTTTTTTCTAGTAGAAAGTGACGACTTGACATGAAACTAATTTTATTAAAATATAATATAATTATATTTAAATAAAATGTAATATAATATAAGTATTAAATTGTATTTAAATGAAATATAATATAATATAAATATTAAATTATATTTAAATGAAAATATAATATAATGTAATTTTTTTTCTAGTAGGAAGTGACGACTTGACATGAAACTAATTTTATTAAAATATAATATAATTATATTTAAATAAAATGTAATATAATATAAGTATTAAATTGTATTTAAATGAAATATAATATAATATAAATATTAAATTATATTTAAATGAAAATATAATATAATGTAATTTTTTTTCTAGTAGGAAGTGATGACTTGACATGAAACTAATTTTATTAAAATATAATATAATTATATTTAAATAAAATGTAATATAATATAAGTATTAAATTGTATTTAAATGAAATATAATATAATATAAATATTAAATTATATTCAAATGAAAATATAATATAATATAATTATTTGTTCTTGTGGGAAGTGATGACTTGGCCCACCCTGTGTTTCTAATGATACTTGACTCAAGTATACTCGAATCTAAGCAGGATAGTTTCGCATTGTTAAAGTTTCTCTCTGGGATTTTTGAAATTATAGTGAAATATTTTTATTCTTCTATTTTGTTGCTTGCTTCTCTTTATTTTCCACAATTAATATCTTCCATCTTCCATAATTAAGAAAAAAAGATACTACTGAAGAACAATTGAAAATATATCGTTTAATTCAAAGGATCCCCGAACGTTACTTATTTACCAACTTTTCATCATTTGAAATACGAGAATATGCTTCTCCATTGCATCGATATAAACGTCTGACGCTTATAGAAAAGTGATGCTTATAGAAAATCCACCTTTTTAGAGGCTACAAAGCAAAAGTCACCAAGAACCCGATCATTGCATATATATGAGAACTGAGAGAAAAGAAAAAACGAAATCTCGTTTCAAACGTATCATACGACACAAGCGTATCACTTTCATATTTGATGTTTGAGCTTCACCCTTTGAGTAGGAAAGGCAGTATCACTCTGCAAAATTCCGAGATTCGAGTACTACTTGCGGGAAGATTTAAATTTTTACAAACATCGTCTTACGAGTACTTGTAAGTTTTCGATGTCAGTAGATACTCTAAGGTTCTATAATCAATCTGTGCAAAGTGAATCGTTGTACTCGTTGAAACATTTTTATTTTCAAGTAGCACTCGAAGTGCCACGTGGCATACGAACTTGACTTGTACAAAATGTATACACTGAACAACAACGAAGTGCGTACATTGAACTCGAGTTCTATAGAGTGTAAATGTTGCAAGTATTCTCACTGAAACATTTTTAATAAAACAAAAACTCGAAACTCATGAAACGAAACTTGAATCTCAAGCTCGACAGAATTTATACTTTGAAACTGATGAAATGGCATACATTGATCTCTAGATGTATTAAATAAAAAGCTGTATGTTCGTAAGTATGTTCATTGAAACATTTTTATTTTTATGTAGCATTCGAAACTCGTGAAACGAAATTTGGATGTGATTTTTGCAAAATTTATACTTTGAAATTGATATATATTCTACTTCACAGTTAATTTATGATATGCATTGAACTCATACAAATGAAATGCGTATACTGAACTTGACTTGTATGAGATAAAAATGTTGCAAATATCCTCACTTCGAAATACTTATTTTCAAGTAGCATTCAAAACGAAAAATCTACTCGACTTGTGCAAAATGTATACTTTGAAATTGAAGAAATGTGTATATTGAACTCACATAAAATGAGACTGAATTGTACTGAATAAAAATGTTGTATGTTCATTGAAACATTTCTATTTTCAAGTATAGCATTGGAAACTTGACTTGTGCAAAATGTACACTTTGAAACTGAAGAAATTTGTATATTGAACTCACATAAAGTGAAATTGAATTGTACTGAATAAAAACGTTTTATGTTCATTGAAACATTTCTATTTTCAAGTATAGCATTGGAAACTTGACTTGTGCAAAATGTACACTTTGAAACTGAAGAAATTTGTATATTGAACTCACATAAAGTGAAATTGGATTGTACTGAATAAAAATGTTGTATGTTCATTGAAACATTTCTATTTTCAAGTATAGCATTGGAAACTTGACTTGTGCAAAATGTACACTTTGAAACTGAAGAAATTTGTATATTGAACTCACATAAAGTGAAATTGGATTGTATCGAATAAAAACGTTGTATGTTCATTGAAACATTTTTATTTTCAAGCGTAGCATTGGAAACTTGACTTGAAACATCAAACTCGATTTATTATGTTTGATTCATAGTGTTTGATCCCATCCATCCGCGTATGAATCTTCGCGAGACACACCTGGTAAGATCCTCTCATGCATATTAATAACGTTCGACGTGAAATGCGAAACGACGCCTTGGTAACTTCGTAAACGCGTCGCGAATGAAACACCACCATGGAAACAGCATTATTTTTCGATCAGCGAGCGGACCGCGAGGCCTGATCCCTCGTGCTCGTTTAAACAACGTTCCCGGAAGTTTCTTTTTCCCGCGCGACGGGCGAGAGTGACGGCGCGCTGGAATATTGGAAATTAGTTTTGACGGAAGGCCGTGGAAAGTGGCTTCAAGTTTCATTCAAGATGCGTCTCGGTTCGTACGGTTTTCACGGTGAGTTGGATACTGCGTGTAATGCACTTTCATGTACGTTATGCGATGAACTGGAACTCGTGGCGTTGACGAGATTGTGACAAACGCCGAGGAAGAATTACGACGTCGCGCGAGAAAGGAAATAGCGAGGATATTCGTAAGAACGAATTTATTTACTTCGAATGAAATGTTTAGAAGGTTACACGAGTTCGTGTAATAAACTTTCGCAATTTTTTGTAAAATTTCGCAGTATCGAGACTGGACTTTTCGTAATATTTAGGCAATTGTTTGTATGCAATAAATTAACTATTATTAAAATAACTATTATTATATTATATATATATATATATATATCTTTATTTTTCACTTAGTGCAATAATATTTTAGTAAAGAAATGATTAGAAAACAAGATTATTCGCGTGTTTTAACCCCTTGCGCTGGCAACTGGTTCGCGGACCATAACGAGTGACCGAACCACACTATACAATAATTCGTCGCTTTCTTTTTCTTACATCACTGGATAAAAATTATTAAAAAGTAATAAACTTATCATTTGTTTTGCCTGGGTTGCATTTAAATATATTTAAAACTGAGAAAATGTCATTCCAGCGCAAGAGGTGAACTGAAATATTTTAATTTGTTAGATTGACTATTAAATAGCAAATAAGCTTTGTGTTTCTTCCATAGTTGTGACGTGTTATTAATATTTATTTGAAATCTTCGGTCAACTTGTTAATCAGAAGAAAATTATCGCGTCTTCCAACGTAGAAATTATACGAACATTATATTTGAAACCCGACTCACACGAATTCACAGACGATCGAACAAACATCCCGTGATTTATTTCGATTAATTCACAGGGAGATTGTGCGTCTCTTTGTTAAATTGCGTCGTGTTCCGTGCTTTCTTCTCAGCCGCAGTTATTACAATTATCTTGATTAACGTCATTCACGTGATATTTCTCAATCTTTATGCTTAGCCGAGAAACACAATGGCTCGCCAGGATGTTTGTTTTGCCTTTGCAACATTTACGTTTGGGAATACGCGTGACGTCCGTGATTAATAACACAAGCAAATCGATCGAGAGGAAAAGTAGTCGAGAACGTTTGCTTGGATCGTGCTGAAAGTGTGAGATCTCTGTGAAAATTAATTCAGTGAAATCTAATAAAATTGTTTGTGAAAAAGTAACGTTAGCTCTTCTTCCTTTTGAATAGCAAGCAATTAATAGTAAACAATGTCGCAGAAATCCGAGGATCATTAGCTAAATAAACTTTCTACTTCGTTCTTGGCTAGATTTAGAGAAGAAAATTTTATTTTGTTGAACGATCGATTACAATTAATAATTTTCCATTTCGTTATATATATATTTCTAAAAGAATCTACTCGCCTCAAGTAATTCACTTTTTTAGCAAAAACACTTCAATGGCGCATGAATAAAATTTCACATATATTATATAATATGTACATACGATATATATTGTAATGTGATATATACAATATAATTACAACATATATGTAGATAGCAAATTATGTTTAAAAAAAAACACATTGTTTCTCTTTTCTCTTCGATTCTTTCCAACATTTACAGAACAATATGAAACAATTTCTGATTCTAACTCGTAGCTTTGTCAATGTATTATGCAATCGAAAACTACAGTCAGCAATTAGAGAGCCATCATTGCCGTTTAAATTAAATTCGTCCTGAGAAGTTGCAGAATAAGTCGATGAGAACACAAATAACAGATTAATTTGAAAGTAAGCTCCCGATGTCAGTCGAAAGTAAGAGAACCGATGTCTGCAGAAGCAATTATGGGAGAGGGAATTAAACGAACTAAACTTCATTGTTGCTTTGTAACAAGTTAATGAATCGCTTGCCGACATTTCTTACGAGTCGGATTGCCGCATCTATTTTTCACTTTTTATCTACGGGTAACGTCAACAAGCGATTTTAATGTCCCAGCCATTTTGTGCGTACGTAAATATATATAATTTATGTTCGAACATATGCGTGGAAATATGTGTCTAAAATTAAATTAATTTATATTTGTCTAAGATTTAATTTGTAGTTTAAACACGTGATAGCAATATGTCCTTCAAAACCTTCAAAACTATGACCTTGAAGGAAATATCGCCAATTTTCAGCAACTTCCTATCCACCAGAGTCATCGAAGTCAGAGCTAACAACTTTCCTTTCTCCTCCAAAAATCCTAGAAAATGACCTACAGCATGGTTCCGTCTTAAGTGTATCTCTATTCCTGATCGCAATAAATGACGTATTGAACTGCATGACAAACCCAGTCATGGGACTACTATTCGCCGACGATTTAACTCTTGTATGCAAAGGTAAAAATCCACATACCACCGAAATCTTACCAAGCAAACTCTGGAGAAATGACAAAAATGGACACAGATATCAGGCGTCAAATATTCCACTACCAAATCAGAAACAATAATTTTTAGCAGGAAACAACCGCTCACAAATATAAACCTAACACTCAACAACCAACCATTGAAAGAGACTACTTCCATTAAACTACTAGCAATCACCTTTGACTCGCGACTAACTTGTCATTAAAATTGTTAACCTCATATCGAAAAAGTCAAAATTGACAGCAACCGACGACTTAATATCCTGAAAGCAATAGCTGCAAATAACCGAGGAGCAGATATAAACATATAAAGCAATAATATGGTCTAAGTTAGACTACGGATAGATCGTCTACAATCCTAACATATTAAAAAAAAACTAGAAATCATACACAACAGAATAACAGTCGGTGCCTTTCGTACCAGCCCAATTAACGGCATTCTAAACGAAATATCAGAACCGTTCTACAGATTCGAAGACAGTATCTAAGCATTAAATTTGCAGCCAAAATCGCCTCCACTCCACAAAATCTCGTATATCAAAACACGTTTAAACAGAACAACCTCAACCTCACACAAAAAAAGAAAAAAAAGAACACCCCGTCCATTCTACCGCAGGATTAAGAACTATCCAAACAACTTGCAGATGAAAATTTACCCTACAATGAAAAGATCTATTCACAAAATACCCCCATAAACCCATTGCAATTGAAACCAATACTGCATTACTCAACTGCAGCCAAGGGAAAAATAACCCATGTGTTAAAATCATTGGTTCAAGAATTAGAAGAAACTTTCCTGAACCATATACATATGTACACAGATGGATCTCAAACCCTAAACGGATCAGGATCTGCAGTCACCGCCAGTAGACTAAACAACTCAACTAAACTCCATCCAAAAACACCCATCCTCCACTGTGAACTCAACGTGATTCGCCATCGAGCTTACGTCCATAGATCAAAACAAGAACTTCACTATTTTCTGCGACTCTATAAACGCCGTTTCATCAATCTAGAATCCATGAACAAATGACCCAGTCATCCAAGAATGCCAAGAGCCTTAAATCAAATCGACAAAATAGAAGCAACATAATCACTGTAACTTCGGTCCCCGCCCATATTGGCAATGTTGGAAACGACAAATTGGCCAAAGAAGCTGCCGACTCGCCTAACTCCAACCACTACAACAACAGCCTACCAGAAGAAAGCCACACTCCACCTGCTCAAAGAGGAAATAAATGACAACTGGAATAAAAACTGGAAATCCACGTTGAAACCAAAGTCAAAGAATAGTTAAGAACGACTTCTTCAAGAAGAGCATCGTCTGCACTCTACCAAGACACGACTCACCCCGCCAACATTTCCTCCACAAGGAAGGACCTCCAACCTGCGAACTATGCAAAGTGCCGCTAACGGTGGACCATATTATTTTCGAGTGTAGAAAATACACTGGAAAACGCCTGCAACATAAAATCCACCCTGAATGACAACCTAATAAGAATCTTCTACAATATCTAAAATTAACAAGAGTATACAAGAGACTATGATTACTTGAGTATCGCTAATAACCTGCAAAATGGTTGATGCAACTTTTAAATAACGAAACGAAAACAAAAAAATTTCTAATTTAGTTTTGTCATTCTTTTTTTTTTTTTTTTTTTTTTGACGTTCCACGTAGTTGAAAGGATTGAACAAAATCATTTCACGAAAAATTTCTGTCGTTTTTCAAAATTATTTTAAACGTTCATTCGTGACATTTCATGACAGAATTTCATTATTTCTTTCTTTTTCTTTTTATACGTAAAACGATTGCTCGAATAGATTGCATTTTCGTGTAACGTTGAGGCCGTGGATATTTTTAAATTAACAACTGTGTTGAATTCTGTTTGATATTGCACAAAACAATGTACATGTAAAACATTGGTACTCGTACAATGTCACAGAAATATAAAAACGAAGAGATTTTCTGTCAGTTTCAGCAGATTAAGCATCCAATAAATCCACCATCAGAATTCTCTTTATTCAATCTTCGAAGAAATTTTCTGTCTTTTAATTATATAAATATGACGTCGTAAAATTTCTTTATTTACCTATACATATTTACGTATATATACATAACAGAGAATAAGGAATATTTTCTATTTAACAAAATAGTTAATCGATCGACGTCTCTTTTCTTTTTTTCCTTTCTCAGCCGTTTTTTCCAAATGCCGTAAATTGGCGCACAACATTATAAAAGGTTAGTGAAAATCGATATAGTGAACACTGACGGTGCTTCAATTTTATTCGAAAATATGACCACAGTGATTGGTACCAATTCACGAAACAAATGCGTGCACGAAATTGCTCGCCGATCAAAATGAGTTCAATCGAACAAGAGATTTAAATCTTCCTCCATCAGCGATTTCCTATTTCAATTATCCCGTTCACCCAGCAACGTGTGCGTTGCACGTACGATGATAGATTTTATTTTTGGACACGATACGCTAATTATAACGTTCATTCATCGCCGGATATTACATTTACGATGCGATGTAGAATCGTTGCGAGCGATTTCCAGTTGCAATTAGACAACCGTACCATAGGAAATCATTGGAGTGGAGAGAGAGAGGGGGGGGAGAGAGAGAGAAAGAAGAAAGACGAAAAGCGAAACGTATTTTCCCCATTTAACGACAATTTCTCCCTTTTAAATGTTGAACCGTATAGCTGGTTTCTACGGTCGAGTCAGCGGTAAACGAGATAAAATATTCAACAATTGAGTTTATGTTCCGTGAGGGAGAAAAAAATGCATTGGTTTCTAATTTAAGCTACCTATCTATAAATAATGGACGCTAAAAATCGAATTTTCATAAATTTCCGTTGTTTCTGTCTTGTCTCGACATTTCTAGCAGAGGATTTTCTAGAAGGAGACTTCTTTCCGACGTAGAAAATTGTGGAAAATATATTTTTATAACAAACTTTACTTATCACATGTAATAAAAAATCAGATCCACGAGTTGATTGATTTCTCTTAATTAATTTCCTCAATCACTTTCGACTAAATCTTGTGTTTCGTCGTTGGAAGATACGAAAGATGCGTTTATTAATTTCGATACGTTTTTATCTCCGGTAAAACCATAGCAAAAGTGGATCGAAATTTTTCAGAACTGACTCGCTCGACAAACCGTTTCTCATCGTATCGTCAACTTTCAGACGGATTTTACGATTTTGCTGCATTTCAATTTTGCGCAAGTGGTGCCACCAGGAAACGAAGAAGAACGAATGGAAATAGAGGTCGAGATAGATACGCCGTAAAAAGAAAAAAAAAAGAAATGAAGATGTGCAGCAAGGTACAGTAAATAAAATGTCCGCCGCGTTGCGTCGGTCATGAAGCGCACGTTTGTCGAGGGTGAGCGCACGTTTCCCTTTTGTACGCCTTCGCCGGGGTATCTTCCCATCAAATTTCCTGCTAAGAATGCGGCACAATCGTCTCGAAGGGGTTTGCCCGCGTGATAAATGCTCGCACATACTTCAGAAAATGTAAAATATTTTCTGTAGTTGAAACGCCCGCTGCGACGCACTTATTATTAATTAATACGTAACTGCCAACGTAGGCGTAGTGAATTCCTGTTGAACAATTTTACAGTTACACCTGAAAGTATAAAAAAATACTTCTTAGTTGATCGATGAAACAATGATAGTACAGTGATGTAACTCGAACGGTTATCTTTTACGTGAGTGTTGTGTTATGTATGTACATACATACGTTGTGTGGAAGATTTTGAAATTTGTATATTGAGGTACGACCTCTCGTTATTTCATGGAAATTTCAAAGCAAACTGAAAATGTAGGTAGAGGGTAGAGGTAAGAGTAATTTGATGTGGGTAGAGGTAAAAGTAATTTGATAAATGTATGTATTAATAAATTAATAAATGTGTTTGTTGCAAATTTATTGAAATTTAATAAAATTTCAGTATAATGAATAATCATTTTAAACATATTATAACGAGTGTTGAAAGTCCCACTGAATATTGTGGCTTATTGATATAGAAGATTATATTATATATTGTATTAAATATTTTTAATTTTTACACATATATTTTTTGCAATTTTTATAGAGTCATTTCAAATTTAATCAGCATTAGAGTAAAATATATAAAATAAATATATTAAATTAAAGAATAAATATATAAATATATAAAATAAATATAGTAAATTAAAAATATTTTTAATTTAACACATTACATTTAATTTAATATAACACACATAATATATTCACAAGAGGTTCGAATATTTTCATGAGCAACTGTATCAAACTAATTTCAAAAATACACTTTGTTCAAGTTCGAACTAATTAATACGAACGTTGTAATAAACACGATGACCATACGTGCAATGTTCAATAATTCTGGACCTCGAAGTTCCACTTGGAAGTCTAAGGAACAAAATATCTCTCACACATTTACTCGATAAGAATTTCACATTCGCTGATGGAAGTCTCGAGAGGTTTCGCTCGCGTGATTAATCCTGCTTCGGAAAATACTTTCTGGACCGGAAACTCCCGCTGTAGGGGATGTATCGAGGCGAACTTTCTCAAGTGGCTGGGCATTCTCGTTCGCGTGGATGCCTTAATGATACGTTGCGAAATTTATGTTAAATGTTTACGTGTAGCATCGTGCTTTGTGCTTTGTGCTTTGCTTTCGAACGAGTATCGGCGCAAGCACGACCATATTTGACTCCCAAATGGTATCGCTCGATCGTAGGTGACCGCAGCAGCTTACGTCAGGTTGTCGAGCCATTAACTGCGAATCACATTGAGAGAGAAATCCGAATTCTTACTTGGCGAACCAAAATCCAATTAAAATGAGAGCGAGAGAGAGAAAAAAACGAGAGAAATACTTTTAGAGAAGTTGTCGTCGGCGTTTCGAACGAATTTCACTTTGAAATGTTACGCGAATGAAGAGATTCTTTGGAAACACAGAGGCAAAGCAGAGCTAGTTTAATTAAGCTGAAATTTACGCGTTTAATGTTATGTTCGCCAGTATCGCGTTACACTACTTTAATTCAAGCTTCGTGCTACCAAAATGTCGAGGTTAACGAGAAAAGAAAACAGCACCGGCTCAACTGTTTTGCGTGAAACTACGACAAGTTTTCGGCGTTTCGTTTCTGGAATATTTTTTTTTTCTCGGAAATATTTTCTTTCCGACACAGAGGAATATACACACGGAGAATCGAGGTGAAAAAAATACACGCGATGTTGCGATATACGAGGAGGATATTTCAGAAGATTTCAGAACAGTCGACACAGAGGAAGATTTACTGATTCCAATAATTCATTTCTAACTCGATCTTTTGTCATTTGTAGCTTCGTAATATATTATACTGTTAATTATATATTCATAATTATATTATTATTATTATTATACAATGTAACTATATCATTAATGTAATTATATATATTCATAATTATTATAGTTATTTATAATATTACTTAATATTATAGTTATTCATAGTACATGATATTATTTCTATCTTTAAGCTTCATTCCGCATTTTCGTACTCATAATTACGATATAAGAGATAAATATGAATATAAATATAAATATAAATATAAATATAAATATAAATATAAATATAAATATAAATATAAATAAACATAAATAAAATATAAATATAAATATAAATAAAATAAACATAAATAAAATATAAATATAAATATAAATAAAATAAACATAAATAAAATATAAATATAAATATAAATATAAATACCTCGTCAGTGCTAAACAAATAAAACAAAAGTGACTCACGATGAACATTAATTAAAAAGATCTCGTCACTCTCGTCTCAACGTCAGAATACTCTCGGAAAGTAAAGAAAAACAACAAACTCCTCGATAAAGGAAGCTTTAATACGCTCCATACATCACACAAAAACAAAGTTTCTTTTTCTTTCTTTTTTTTTTTTGTAAAAACACAGACATACAGATATACAGATTTGTATATGAAACGGCGTCGAGTGACGCGCATCACTCGTAATAAAACCAGGATAATAAATCTCCCGGGGGGGGGGGGGTTCTTTTTTATTTTCCGCGAATCCCATCGGTAAACGTGGAACACGATCGAACCGAGTCACGGCGAGGACGGAATTGTTCCACTCTCGTGAAAGTTCGACGAGAAAGCTTGGACCATGGGAGGGGGAAAGGTAATTCGAATCGCTTTAGCTCGCAAGATGATACGTCACGGGGTTTTACGATCGCGAGACGGTCCCTCTTCGAAACGATTTTCTCATCGTCGACCAGAAACCGGTGGAATTTTCGTTCGATGCAACCCTGCGGCTTTCCTTACCCTTTTCGCGTTACCGGTCAGTTTGACTGACCCGGATAAATGTTTGCCGCGCTGACCCTTTATGGTTTTCCTCGGCCGTGGAATCTGGTTCGCCCAAGAACCGCGCGAAGAATCCTCGGATTCATCGATAACCGGCACGGAATACAGGGTGTCCATAAAGTCTCTTTGCAATTTCAAAAATTTGTTACAAAGGCAAACGAAAAGACGCATAGGTGGAAATTATTAAAAAATGAGACGTGTATATTTAAGTTTCTTCTGTCTAATTTAATACACTTCTGTATGGGCACCATTCGTTGCACGAAGCACATCAAGACGGTACTACACGATCGATGTTTTTCTCGGATGTTCTTGGTCGTCCACTCCTTCCTTTATCGAACACTGTCCCTGTCACCATAAATTTCTTGTGCCATGCACGAATTGATGGACGCGACGGTGGATCTCTTCCATACTTCGTTCTGAAGTTTCTGCAAATCCGATTTGGTTTCAATATACCATGATACACACTGTGCCTTCTCTCGAGGTGTAGCCATTTCGTAAGGGGTTCATTTAACAGTATCTTATTCATCAACAGGGTACCTAAAGTGCAACGTGATAAAAACCTTGATAACCACTGAGTACATGGAACAAATCTGACGAAGATATCTCGTCAATTGCCTTTGTAATAAATTTTTGAAATTGTAAAGAGACTTTATGGACTACCTCTATTTCCTACGTAAGTTATACCCAAGGTGGCTCCTACTGCTTTGTGTTTAATTTCCAAGTTTAATTGACATTAGGCTAAAAATGCGATAAAAACCTTGACAATCACTGAGTATACAAAACAAATCTGATGAAGATATCTCATCAATCACCTTTGTAATAAATTTTTGAAATTGTAAAGAGACTTTATGGACTACCTGTATTTCCTACGTAAGTTATACCTGTAAGATTGTTCATACTGTTTTGTACTTAATTTTCAAGTTCAAGTTGTCATTAGGTGATAGATTTGGCGTTGGATTACTAAAATTCAGGATACTTAATCTCTTCCTATTTTTATTTTCTAAAAAGTTAGCAATAGAATTGAATTTCAAAATTTGAATGTGACTATAATTTGTGCCGAGTTCACTTTATATTCAAACCGATAACTGAAGACTGTCGATTGTCGAGTGTCGAATTGTCCTCGCCGGTCGAAGGCGATTGTAAGCGAAGGGTAAACAGCGGTTTCGAAAGGTATCCAATGAGAATTTTTGTCAACGTCGAGAGTCTTCCTAGCGACTGATGGAACTTCGATTTCGACGAACGATGAATTTGTTAACGACCGATCGAGTACGTACATTTTCGGCGCGTGCTCGAAGCCTCGAATTTTATTACGGATGGAAACTCGTCATGGCTGTCTCTCTCTTTTAAATTAAAAGATCAAGGAAATTGTACAAGTGAAAAATTTGACAAAGTTTATCGATATAACCAGTGAAATTTTTGTTATCGGTATTATTAATTCGTCATAGCGTGTTTTTTTTTTTTTTTGAAGTTAAGAGATCGATAAAGATAAACGAATTAAATGTTTCGTGTTATTATCGTTACACTCGCAATTGAAGAGTATTTTACGTAAAAGCTCATCACAGCATCTGTTTTTTAAATTGAAAGAAATTGTACAAGTAAAAATTTGACGAAATTCAACGAAAGGATGAAAATTAAATTTTTATTATTGTTCAGTGGTTGAAAGTTCACGATAGCGTGTTCATTTTGAAATTGAGAGATTAATGAAGTTGACCGAGATAGAATTAAATGTTTCACTATCGTTATTTAATATCGAACGAACACTATCTTACGCGAAAGCACACTGCGGCATCCCTTTTTTAAATTAAAAGGTTAACGAACTTGTGCAAGTTTAGCAAAGTTTAACGAGCGGAATTAAAATTTTTATTATTGGTATTACTCTCGGTACTAAACGGGAAAGTATAGTTGAAAGTTCACCATAGCATAATTCTTTCTGAAATTAAACGAATAACGAAATTATACAGGCGAACAATTTGACACGGTTAAACGAGTGGAATTAAATTTTTATTTGACAGCGTAGCATGTCCGTTTTTAAATTGAAAGATCGACGAAGCTACAACAAGTGGAATTGCGAAACGTTTTGTTATCATTATCCAATATTGGACGAAGAATAAGAGAACTGATGTTTGCAGCGGGGGGAGAGAAGGGAGGGTGGCAAATGAAGAGTAAAAAAACAGGACGCGAGAGTTCCCATCTTTGAATTGATTTCTTTAAATTTCAATCTCGCTCAGTGACTAATGCATAGCAATTCCATTTACTGCACCGTTATATAATATACACCGTCATACTTATGGCAGCATTACGTACTAATTAATTAGGATTCGATATTGAATTTCGTGCCATTCGGTAGTGTCTGGCTTCGTGCAACTACGCAAAACATTCGATACACAGAACTTACGACGTACGTATCTAATTTCTCAATCTCAATTGATTAACACAGAACAGATTATTGAATTTCAGCGTTCTTCTCCCATCCCATAATATGTTCAAATACGAAATGATCGCGTTATAGAATAACAAACCTTTGATGGATCTTTAAAGGTTAAACACGGTTGGAATATTCTCTTTGATGGGACATCATTCCGATTATCCGTAATGTGTGCAATGTTAAAGTGATGAAAAATAAGGCACCGTAAATCAGATTGAGGTGAGAAAACAGTTCTACGAGATGAGATCGGCGTGATTTTACAGTGGTAGTCAAATATTTATTTATCGCCGCGTTTAATTATTATCAGTGGCAATTGTTGCGACGAATATTCGCGTTGTTCCAAAATAAATAATTCTATTTGCCGCGAACTCTTTGCGCCGTTGTGATGACAAATTGTTGTTCGTTTGGGAAGGTTGACTTCGTTGTCAGGCTGAGACTTACAGAAACAAATGTAAAATCCATTATGCACGGGTCTTCTGCGTATGGCGTACGGCGAATTGTTTATTGGTTAATGTACAATCACTCGATGTTAAAACTCGTTAACGTTATAAAGCGTATGAATATTTAAATATAATTAATATCATTATTTAATATATATATATAATTTAATATAAAATTAAATATTTATATAATATATCTCCTATTTTTAATATAAAAATACATATTATTATATTAACTATTATTAAATACAAACTGAATCCAATAAAATATAATAATTTATATATTATAAAATTTTATACAATATGTATATATATTATTATTACTATATAGAATTGAATATTTATATAATATATCTCCTATTTTTAATATAAAAATACATATTATTATATTAACTATTATTAAATACAAACTGAATCCAATAAAATATAATAATTTATATATTATAAAATTTTATACAACATGTATATATATTATTATTACTATATAGAATTAAATGTTTATATTAATATATCTCCTATTTTTAATATAAAAATACATATTATTATATTAACTATTATTATATACAAACTGAATCCATTGATTTTACGAAGAATCTATGTTTCTTTGTGTCTCGTTTTAATTGCAGCTTGTATGTAATGAAAAAAGTATAAAATCAATAGATTCGTGCAAGGAATATATAAATATAAATTTTCACGTGTTTCAATGCTGTAATTCAATTTTATTATCGAATTCAATTTAACATTTTTATTGGTTCGCTCTCGTATTTTTTAACGTTGTAATCCCTTTACGATATTTATTCATATATTCTCTGGCGTGCAACGAAACTATGATTTTCATTTAACGATTTCACCGCTTGAAGTAGTCGTTCACAAACGATATATCGGGCAGTGTGACGAAGCTCGAATTTTCAGTTATTAATTTTTCGAACTACTGTCAATGTCGAATTTCGCAGAAATAAATTCACGAAAGGAATCGGTAGAGAGTTGCAATGAGCAGTTAATTGGATCATTCTCTGTATGTCACAGTAAAATGGTAGGATGTTTCCTGAGCAATCTACGTGGACTCTTGCAAGAACTTGGACTCTTGGTTAGTAATCAATCTTACGAAATGCAACAACGCAGCCACTGATCCACTTACGGAGGAATCGAGACGCAATGATTTCGTGAAATTTCATAATTTCTACAAGTGCCAACAATTCAAATGATATTTCACGTCAAGCGATCTGAAATCTCCGATCGACTAATTTCACAGATTTCCACTGATTTCGCTCGTTACCAAAACTGATTCTCTCGGTTGGTTGTCCCAAATTGCAACATTTTCTCAGTATACTTAGTTATACCCAAACAATAAATATATTACTTAAGTATATGATTAATAAATATATTTAAATACATACATTTAAATATATTTATTATTTTAAATACATATATTTAAATATATTTGTTATTTTAAATACATATATTTAAATATATTTATTATTAATTAAATATATTAATATTTATTAATATATTTAAATATATTTACTATTAATTAAATATATTAATAAATATATTTAAACCCAGGCAAAGGAAATGACAAGTTTATCCCTTCTTCTATCCAGCGATATCATACCGACGAGTTCGAAGGAAAAGGGAAGCGACGAATTATCGTATGCGTTTCGGTCACTCGTTATGGTCCGCGAACCAGTTGCCAGCGCTAGGGGGTTGAATAACTTTGAAAAGCGTAATAATTGACCGACGATTCTTCCATCCTTCGTTTACCTTTCTTTCGCTGTTTCCTCCTTCTCTCTCTCTCTCTCTCTCTCTCTCTTCGTTTTGTGCGCACGCTCCGAGGCTGGTTGCAAGTTTCATTGGCCACCGTTGACGCGGTCGGGACGAAAAAGCATTTCCAGCGGTAATCTGCTTTCGGCCGGGCGTGCAAGTAGACCAAGAAAGCTTCCGGTAATGCTGGCTCCGCCAGAAATCCGGAATAGGTAATCTAAATCGCTTTAGGGAGGGGATTGCGACGGACAGCTCCGATAAAATATCCCTCCCGATCTCGTCTACCTCCAACTCCGGCCGATTCCGGAATTGGTGCTCGGCGAGCGCCGCGCGTTAACGGCATTCCTCGCCTCCTTTTCGAAGGAATTGCGAAATCCAGCGTGTAATGAATGCAGCAGCTTTGTTGCCTTTAATTGTGTCGAGATCCGCGGCGAATTTTGATGTATAACGGGGAGGGAGGGGGGCTGAATCTGCTCTCGCCACTCATTACCGGGCTCGATGCGCTTGCTGGGAATTCCCTGTGAAAGTTGCAAACGGCTGTTTAACCCATTAACGACCAAGGAGCAATTATAAGAGTATACTGTGCATATCCGATGTTTTTGAAACTTTCATCTGACGTCTCGAAATTTCATCGCGGACGTAATGACGGAGAGATATAATTCTTTGGAATTCTTTCGATTTCGATTCTCGTAGCCTCGAAAACAATGAAAAGGAAAATTGAATTTTACGATTGTGAATCGATTGGCAAAGATTGTTTCAGATTCACACTGTGAAATTTATTGGATGAAATTGGCCGTGAATTTTTTTCTTTTTTTTTTTTTTTACATTATGATTCGAACTTTAGAAATTTCGTTTACAGTCATCTGTTCGTACTGGCGCGCATTGCTTCTTCCTTACACTTGCACTTTCGATGAAAAATTGGATTCAGTGATGAAGAATTAAATTAAGTTGAACAAGTGGAAGAAAATTGTTTCGTCTCTATGATTTCTAATATGTAAACTTAATAAACACAATGGTGTATGAATACTTTTAATACGAAACTTTTCAGACGTGTGTTTTAAACTATTAAATAAAAAAAAAAAAGCCTAATGGTCTAATAAAATTTATTTCATTACAATTTTAATACAAATATCGTAAAACTTAACAGTGTGACACTTTATGTTGCCACATCATTACACCAAAGTATATTACTACTGTATTATACATAACGTGGCTGTTAATTTAACGAAACCGTTGTGAAATTGCAATAGTAAGGTTAGCATTGCCATCATTATCCAAAGCTCTCTCTGATTAGATATTTTTTATTCTGGGAGAAAATGTCGCGTTATCAACGTTATCGTTGTTATTAAAATTTCCACGAATGGTCCCCTTTTATGTAAGTTTTATGCAAATAGAGACCCGTTAAGGCAGTTATACGGAAGAGTTCAGTGGATTTTAATATAATATATTAAACGCACTGCGGTAACGCGCTACTTTCTGCATTTCAATTCTCCCTCTTTCGGGCCTGGCCAGCTTTAATGTCTCTTTTGCACTTTTTGTTCGTCGCTTACACGCTAAACATTTAACCTCGGAAACGTACTAAAAGAACGTCACCCCGCTCTCGCGCCTTAATGCATGGAAATAAATATTCTGCTGTTTGTTAAATATTGAAACAATACCAGCGTTAAGTCATGCATACTCCTCGAAGAACGTACTTCACATTACCATAAATTATACAGTGCATTTATATTTTTTAGCCACGTTACCGTGAAGCAGAATTTACATTGCACCTTTTTGACGAATATTTCTTATCTCCTCTCTGTATCGAGAAGAATTCGTATTGAACGTGCGTAGAAAAATTGGGAAAATATTTTTCTCAATTATCATACCAATTGTGAAAACAGCAGGTTGAAATTGTATTTTTTTCAGAATTTCTTGAGGGCCAGTTGCCTGAAGTGAAATATCTTTTTAAATTAATCTTGATGCTATCAAATTTGGTATTTGATCACGAAAGACTTTTGAATATTAAAAAGTCTCATTTATGAATATTAAAAATTTTAATTTTGATCCTAATTGTTACTAGCAAAAAAAAAAAAAAAATACGATAGTTCCTTTTAAAAATATTAACTCACGTTTCTCTGGAATATCATTAAGCTCTGCGTGTCTACGTTCTGCTATTCTGTTGGAACGATTTTTAATGATTATAATGTCAAATAAATAAATAAATAAATTACTATTATCACATATAATATACGATATATTATTGCTATCAGCGACACACCGTTCTTTATTAATGGAATAAACATCTTAAAATTCTGTTTGACTTAACTCGGAAATCGCGACCTCCTGAATTTTCAAAGAAAATTAAACTTCGCGCCACGCGCCCCTCCATTAAATAAGAAACACGCGCGCATTAACAATTTCGAGAGGATTAAGCTCCCGTGCCACTTAGAAATGGACGGAAGTTTGCGAAACGCGATCGCGTTTTTCCCGGGGAAATTAAAGTTCAGTTGAATGAGGAAAATTTGAACGAGGGCCCGGTTGTATTCGAATTTACAGAAAACGTGACTGAATTCGAGAATGCAAATCTTGCGCTTCGACTGATACAGTCGAAGCGAAACCCATTTCCTGGATCTGTATCGCCTCGGGAGAGGAGGAGGAGGAGGAGAAGGAGGGGGGGTGTATATCCGGCGCGTAACTTTTGCAAAATTCTCGCTGTCAGAATGGCAGATTAAAAGCTAAGGAGAGAAAGAGCGAGCTGAAAAGTCGCTAGCGGCGAAGGGACGGGATATGATATTAAATAATTAATAAAAGTTAATGCGGCCTGAAAACTGTTAAGCCGTTTCTCCCGTCGTGATTAAATAACTTTGCTGTTATAATCGCGAGCTCCGAGTAAAAATCTCGAAATAATTGCACTGTAATTTACTTGCGAACGCTGCAGCTATGCAATATATTTTTATTACCATCTATAGTCTTTAGTTCCAGTATGCATTATATAATAGAGCGTAGTTATGATACATGACACGGTTATGATTCAGTTTTAATTTAATTAGTAGTTTGATGAGAAGTAGCTTCAAACAGGATGTAAGTTACGTAATTGTCACAGAATTTATAATAAATATATATATATATAATATTTAATTAACAATTTAGATAATAAATACATATAATATTTAATATGTATATATTAAATAGATAATAATAATATACTGGTTTTGGGAATTTTGCAAGATAAATCTTTCTTCCACGTTCCCCTCATTTTGATCTTTCTAATTTCTCAGTGATTTCTAACGCAACTAATTTGATTGGCAAAGCGTCGAACGTTTTTTCCTTCTTTCGACGCGAGAAAGGGGAAGTGAACACGTTCTTCTTCATTCCACGAATATATTTCATTTTATACGACTCACATCCTGTGTTTCAAGCATCCTGCAATCCTGCAAATTTATCCGAGCGAAATATGATATACTCAGAAAGAGAAACTTGCTCTCTTTGAGAAGAAAGTGCAACTACGTTGCGCCTCATTGCACCAGAAATAAATATTAAAAGTCCATTCTTCGCTTTATCGTTTCCTACCGGCAGAATCTACCAGTTTGCAAAGGCTATTCCGACAAAAAGAAAAAAAAGAAAGGGAAAAGCAAACGCGTCATAATGAATTTACACCACTATCTCAAAGCAACCTGCGCCGAACAATAAAGATACATTATGACAGAGCGAGGTCTCCGAGTAACTCGGTGGCAATATTCAGAAACAAAGAGTAGCTTCTGCTTAAAGACGACACTTCAATGCTGGTGAATTCAATTTTAGTGTCTCGTTGTACGAATAATATTTCCCTCGAGATCGTTAAAGGCTCTCTTTCTTTCATCAAGCTATATTTGTTTCAAAACTGGCATTAAACGATACTTTGTACGACAAAGAATCTGTCAAATGGACCCATATCGTACGATTATTGAAAAATCGTCGATACTTACAATTCTAACTCTTGGAACTCATCGTTCGGAACGAAATTTTAAGAAAACAACAAATTTCAAGGGATCTTTGTCGGTGAGAAAATCATTGTGCAAACAATTTTCGAGGGAAAGAGTATCTTCAGTCGCCCTCTTCAGAATGATGTAGAACCATCTCTGGAAGAAACGAATTCAGCGCCGCGAAAGTAGAGGAGTCACGCTTGAAAATGAATCCGGATGGTGTACGAATGCTTTCCGTAACAACGTTTCACAGATTCCTTTGAGTTTGAATTTTGCAATGTATACCATGCCGTCAAGACTTTTTCAAAGTTTATTATATCATCACATTACGATATATTTATTATATTGTTATATTATTATATTAAAAAAGTATACCCAGCCATCTCAAAAACTTTTCAAAGTTTGTTACGTTATCAGATATATATATTTGTTATATATATTATATTGTATACAAATAAATTACATAATATTGTACAAAATTAATAAAATTATATAAATATATAATAATATATATAATTTTATACAGTAATAATATTTATATACAATTTAATATAATAATATTAATATTATAATTAATATTATTATATAATTTTAACATTAATTAATATTTTAATTTTAATGATATAATATTAATATTTTAATATTATAATATTATGTAATTTTAATGTTAATTAATATTTTAATTTCAATCATATAATATTAATATTATAACATTATATAACATTAATATTAATTAATATCTCAATATTATAATATTATATTAAAATCATGTAAAATGCATTATATATAAATATATTACATTTGCTATTATTATTATATCAATTTCTCTACTTTGCTTCCGTGCAGTTAATTGATCTTGGCAAACAAACGGTGAATATCAAAATCAAAGAGTGATTTTTGAGCGACGGTGTACGTGCACTTATCTCGCTTTAAAAGATTAAAGGTCTCTCTCTCTCTCTCTCTCTTACTCTCTGAACGTTTTCGTTTTCCGACGCGAAATATTGTTCAGAGCATAATCATTTCAAAAAACGCCTTTCAACACACGGCGTATCGAGAATAAGTTAGCTGGAATCGTTTCCCCTGGAATCTAATATGCAGTGCTCGACAATGGATGTATTCCCGGTTTCCGCGAGCGAAAAAGCAACGCGTTCGTTTCCTTCCGGCAACGAACGTTAAGAATGTATTCGTCCGCCGTGGATAGAGTATTAATAATTTCGCTGGCGAAGAAAAAAAAAAAAAAAAAGAAAAGGAAAGGAGAGAAAAGAGAAATGAAATTCCCGTTCTCGTTCTAATTCGATACGCCGTTTATTCAATCTCTATCGTCAAACGTCGACGGTGTTTGCACGACTCTCGTGTTACTTCGCTCGTTGAGCAAACCAGATTTTTAGATTACTCGTGCATAATTTAGTATTTTCGTGTTTCGTGAATATATTGGTGGAAGTAAAATTTTACACCAGAACGGAAATAGAAAAGAAAGTCGTTGCATAATGTATGACTTGTAACCCAGATTTTGATCGTCACTTTGAGAAACGTGAATTAATATTTTTATATTTTATTATTGTTGTTCGAAACTCTTGGCTAACGTCATTTTCATTTGATCGAACTGTATTGCTAATTTCTTGTACACAAATTAGTACATTACTATACAGTCTTACTCTTTTAGAGTGGAAAGAATATTTTCAAAAAACAGGAAAAAATGTAATTTCAGCTTTGGGGGTTGCGTTTGCAATCTACAGTGTCAACTCTCTTTCAATTTTCTAATTTAAACATTCTCTCGCAAAATTATATAAATATTTAAAAAAATATTTAAATATTCAAAAAAATATTTTAAAAAATATATAAATATTTCAGTGGACATAAACGATGAAATGGAATTGAAATAAAACTTTGTTTCGTGTACTTGTTGGATTCCGTGTAATGGAGTCAACATGCTTATAATTTTGAAGAGTTTATTCCTTGTTCGTGGTCGTGTATGATGTAGGATGATATAGAATGATATAGAATGTTTTATGCTAAGCTCAGCTATACTATGCTGTTCTGTGATATTCTAGTCTGTCTCTCTCTACTGTAGTATTCTATTCTGTCTAACTTTACTGTAGTATTCTAACTCTCTACTGTAAAACATGTCCTTATATATATTTGGTTATCATCGTCAAGTGGAAGGGGAAGGAGCATGGATGACCAAGTATTGGATCTTGCCCTTATGACTAACTATTCACAGTCCACTTTTATGTGGACTGTTGCTAGCTCGTTGTCATTATTAGCATAGATCCAATATTGTCTGGGTTGGTCATCCAACATACTAAACGTCTTATACATACACTAATTACATTCTATATATATATATATTCTTTTTTTTTATTTTCATTATTTAAAGTCGCATCAAGCACTCGCGTGAGTCATTAGCGACTTGGAACTAAATCTTACAATTTATTATAAAATTTAGACTGTCTTAAAAAATTTTAAGACCGATTCCTTGTTATTCAGGGAAATACTGATGTTGTTTGTTGTCGATTGAACTGTGAACAAATCATTATTCATCATTTTACATATTTCGTACTTTTACATTTCGCGTGCTTCACGCATTTCGAAAAAGAAAAGAGAAACAGTCGTCCGATCTTCCAATCGTGAGTCGACCCAAAAGGAAAGGTCGTATCTTCGCTATGAGTTTCGTTTAGAAAAGTGGTAGCAGGTGTTTCACGGGCGCGAAAGCCATTTCACTTATCGCGACTATTCGCAGTTTAATATTCGACGCGGGTAATAAAAATTCGAGGCTGCGTCTCGCGGGGAATCGAACGACCGCGCCGCCACGCTTCGAGAAATCCGGCTCGCGCGCGCCGATCGTAAGGTCGTTGCATTTCACGGACGACTCTCGACGGAATGACGCGTCGTTCCTGAAGGATATTTCGACAGGAACGGATGGCTACGCGGCCCGCAGACGGCTATTGAATTTCAAGCGGTTTTTCCCCTCTTTTCAGCTCGGCCTCTCCGCGCTCCGACAACTGACTAGCCGACCGAATTCGGATTTCTCTGCAACGCCGAGGATTTCGCGCGGTGGCTCGTGCTTGCTCGCAACGAGGCTAATTCCCTGGTATTTCTTTTTTTTTTTGTCTTTCTTTCTTTCTTTTTCCTCACTTTCCTCGCTTCGAACGTTTGGAATTTTTGACAGAATTTTCGAAGTTCGGCGAAAGGTGAATTGTTGCTCGAGGTGAAAAAAAAAAAATTAAAGTCGCGCTGTCTTGCTTGGGTTGCCATTTTTGTTACACTTTTTTTCACTCTTCGTTCTGTTTTTTTTTTTTTTTTAATTCGATTTAGAATATTGATTCGTTATTTTATAACAATCTATGTGATACATAATCTGGAAAATGGTAAATAGAATGTTTTGATTAAGGGGAAACGGAATTACGAAATTATGAATTACATTTATAAAAAGATTTAATTGGCATACTAGTGTTTTTCTTGTACTTGACGAGAAATTCTTTTAATCACGAAATAACGAATTGGAACCGTTATGTTTCCACGAGAGAGATTAAAAATCTTTCTTTGCTAATAACGATAATGAAATTTTCATCCAGACCGTGCAAATGTAATTGAAACAAAAGCCACCGTACGTCGTTTACATCCAAAAACTCATAATAAATTGTACGAAATATTCGTTTGGAGGGAAAGGAGCAAAACTTCACTGTCAAACACTCAGCACGTTTGTCCATCCAAGTGCCTTTTTTCTTCAAATAACAACGAAATCTTCGTCTTGACTGTGCGAGGCTTTATTGAGATTCAGTAAATCAATTCGGCGAAGTAAAACCGGAGGAGAACGACAAGGAGGTGGACAGGTTGGTACAAGTGGCGCGACAAAACGAGAAATCGAAGCAGCCCGCGCTCCTATCGATCGAGCCGGAAAAATTGGAACTCGAAAACGCTTCGGGATTATCGTGTTTGCATAACTGTCCTTTGTCGCCCGCAGAGCGGGGATATTACCGCGCGCGGTGATTTAAATTTATTCGTCGGAATAATCGAAACGTGCGATTTTCATCAATTAGTTTCTTTTTTTCTTCTTCCCTTTCCTTTTCAATCCCCGACAGTAGAAAATCGTTCTCCACGTAGCTTGTTTCGTATCTGAATCTAGATTTATCGAGCTTTATAATCTTCCAACATCTGTATTTGGATCACTCTCATCGTATTCGGTAGTAGTGTGCTCGACATTTTGGATTCGAATCGAGATGGATGGGCACCTAATTGAGTATGATGTCTGGTTTGGTGAGAAAAATCGTTTACGTATGATTGCAACTAACGATGCAATTGTTACAATATAGCTGGTTGTTCTGATCGATATCCTGTAAAGAAATTCGGCAATACATGGAAGGAGAAACATAAATCAGACACAAAGGATTTCGTGGAATTTCGTGGTTCCTAACAGGTTTAGGTTTCGAATTTTTGTTAGGTTTTAAATTTACAACTGTAGTACCTTGATGATAGGAATAGTAATACATTTATACCATTTTCATACAAGTTTTAATAATTTTTTAAAATCGGCATATATGCTAACTTAATTATCAATATGAAAAATATATATTAAAGTTTTAAAACTGAGAGTAAGACAATTCTATGGGTAAAAGTTAAATATAAAGATTACATAAATATCAATAATAGTAATTAGAAATCTAATTCAGAATGAGTATTTTAAAGTATATGAATTTATATAATTTTGACATGTTACGTTAAAATTATATATGAATTTTTAAATAATTATTTTGTAACTACATTTTTTATATAATTATTTGGTATACGTTTAATTAATATAACTAAATATATTTTTGTGATTTTATTGATTTTGCTTTTTATCTTATGTTAGAATAAGTTATATCGAAACTGTATGATAATTATAATCTTTACAGTCGAATCGATAACGATCTATAACAAGTAGTGCAAGTACATGCAAGTATTACATAATCGAATGAACAAAGTTATGACAGAGTCATTTTTGAGAATCGACTGGCCATTTTCTTGACATACGTAGTTTCCAAAATTAGTTTCAATTTTTCCCCAAACTTCAATAGCGATCTCAACTACAGGGTAGTTAACCTCTTGCGCTAGTAACTGGTTCGCGGACCATAACGAGTGACCAAACCGTATACAGTAATTCGTCTTCTTTTTGAATTCATCGGTATATCACTGGATAGAAATTACCAGGAAGTAATAAATTTACTATTTGTTTCGCCTGAATTTCAATACATTTCAAACTGTGGAGATATTGCAATTTTGGGACAAATATTCTCGACGTGCGTGGCACGTCATTTCAGCGCAAGAGGTTAACGTTCCTCAGTGTCGTGGGGGAGGGGAAATCCTACGGGGCGAACAGAACTCCACAAATCTCCGCGTGATTCGCCTCAAGGCAGTGCAATTTGGGAGAAATGCAAAAAGAGGAGTTGAAAGGGTCAGTTGCTCGGAATCCTAGAGTTTAACCTTCGTGCAAGTATGGTCGATCAGAGTCAGTCAGAGTCTTACGGTCAGCATAAAGGTTAGAGAGTAGGCGGAGGTTTGTAGAGATAATCAATCCCGAGTATTACACACAGAGTGAATAGAAAAAAGGATTCGTAACTACCAGAGTAGATAGTACTCGCCGAAACTCTCGTGAAAAAATATTCTAAATATGTTTTCTAAATAAACGTGGGTCGAAAAATTAATAGTTTCAAAATTACAAATGATTGTTTGTTAAATTTTATTAAGAATCATAAGTGATTTTTTATAAATGATTTTTATGATGTATGTATATTTATTTATTTTAAATATATATATATAATATGTATTTTTTATAACACAATACCTATTTACAAAATGATTTTTATATTTTATAATAATATAATATTATTTTATCACATATATTAATATATTATATATATTATAATAATATAATGTAATATAATATTTTATACAATTATGTTTTATAAAATATACATATATAATATAATATATATAATATGTATTTTTTATAACACAAATTTATATATAATATATAATACGTACTTTTTATAACACAAATTTTTTTATAATCCTTTCCGACAATTCACAATTCGCATATAATCCCAATATTGGAATTTAGCGTGCATACGATATCGAATTTAGTACAACACTAAATGTTGCACTGTACGCAGAAAATTGAACGACGCGCGTTATTATTCAATTATCTGATTCTCAACAGATTAAAAGGCACATAGCTGCACGATGATCGCAACGTCGTGGAAAAGTAATTGAAAAAGTTCAGAAGAACATTCAAAGGAAGATAGGGAGATTCCTTCTCTCTATCCGTTTCGCCATTAAAATTTCATTTCTTCCTCTCGGCGTGTTAGCTCCCCGCGCATTGAATAGCTATTTTATTTATGTAAGGAGCCGTTCGAACCCACGTGCTCGAAGTCTCGCGTGAAATTACACGTGTGGCAGACCCGACCACCGGAATAATCCTGGTCGCTGCTTCGATTCGGAATCCGTAATCGCGATGCAAAGCGTTTTTCCGTGCCGCGTCCTCGACTTCGGTGCATCAACGCTTTGCTGCAACATTTACGCTCGCGAAGATGCGGCTTTAACAACGATATATAAGAGAGTTGCTCCTCTATCTCTTTCTCTCTCTCTCTCTCTCAGAGTAAAAGCACGCCAGTCGGCAGAGGTAACATTATTTATGCGCAAATAGCTACGAATGATTTAGACGAACGCTTCTTTACGTTATCACCGAGTGGAATATTCACTGTGGATTAGGTACGTTTCACTGGGGTCTCGGGGAAACATTGAATTCAGCAGGATCTCGTTTAATTGAACGCGCTCGAGTTGTTGAAATTGGATAAAATAACAGAGGGAAGGATTATTTTCTTGAGATTCAAGTTGTTTTGGACATATATATGACTATTTAGAATAAGATAATATATGTGTATATATATATTTACTTATTCAAAAATTGACACATCTAATATATATATATATATATATATATATATATATATATTATATATTATATATTTATATATATATATTTCTTATTTAGATGTGTCAACTTTTGGATAAATTAGTCGATTTGATCGATGTCATTGAATTACACGTCGTTTTGAAATTTCTAATTCTTTGAAATGCAGAATGAAATCAAATCTAAGTGTAAATTTTAATAATCCAATATCTGACATGCCTAACATTAACAATCTAAATAATATCAATAATCTAAATTTTAATAACTTAATAACCTAAATATTATATTATATAATAAATAACCTAAATATTATATTATATATTAACCTAAATATAATATCTTGACGATACCACTCAACATTAAAAATATGTCCATATTAAGGGTTATCGATATCAAGTGAAGTCTGTTGTTCTTAATTTTGAAAAGTGAAGAAATCAACTGTTTCGATTGGAATCTCCATTTATTCGAATTTTGATACGAAAAAATATATACACACGAAACATTCGATCTACATTTGGCGTCCATCTTTTTAATCGTGCTCTTCAAAATTCGCAAAAAAGGATTGCTCCGAAATATAAATCTTCAATTACACGAATGAAACGTATTTGTCTGGAACTATCATGAAGTGTTTGTCATCGAACGGAAGTGCTTAATATTTGTTCAAGTTTGTTTCAATGTTCTCGACGTACTTCTCCCCCGTTGAAATTACATCTGCAATTTAACAAGACGGACTGCTACACCCCGGGATAGTAGGAGTAACAGTGAATTTTCCACGGTCGTGCGATTCGAAAATCAATTCTCTCGTTACATTGTTTTCGAATTCGTCGAGTCGTAAAGGACGGCGGTGTATAATTCACCAGCGACGTGAAGAGAAAGAGCCACGACAAGAAGGTGTCCAAGACGAGCTTCTCCTCGATAACAAGGAGAATTTCTGCAAAGCAGCTGGCGCAACCTGCAATGCTGCAGTTTAGTTTCCCGTAGGTTGGCTCGCGTCAGCGATTGCAAGAAGCAGTTTTGCGGCCACGTATCTCTTGCAATGAGAATCACTCAATATATACAGCAATAAAGAGGCTGGGTTCTTAGTCAGGGGACCAGTTGCTCTCGCGTAAGAGATACTAAATCAACTGGATACACGTTACGTTGGAGACGTCAGGAAGTGAGATATAGATTTATATTGTTATTGTACTCGGATGAGATAATTGTAAGAATAATTGAAAGAATGTTTATGCGGCGAATTTAAATTAACCCTTTGCGTAGTGAAATTGTCAGTTTTCGAAAATTCGGAATTCTCTTTCTGTCAAAGGTTCCTCGTTTTAATTAAATGATCAAAGAATACAATTTCTCTGGAGTTCTGAATTTTTCTAAACAAAGGAACGCTCGTTTCTTTATTTATCTAAACAATTGGAAAGGAAGTGTCGTTTCGTTTAAAATTCCGCGAAATGAAGGCAGAAAATTGCCCATTCGATTAATTAAATAGATGTTTAAACATTATTATTGAGTTACAATTGTAACATTAGTTTAAATATTATTACTGTTATCTTTAAATAATATTCTGGCATTTAGTAATTCAATAACACAAGCATTATTACGGTAGTAACGTAATCAAATAATGTGTTACGTCGGTACACTGAATTTTGTTTCGTTTGTTGTCGGTTGACGTAGTAAAATTAACAGATTTGTACGACACAAGCAAGCTCACTCGCTAACACAGATTTGTCATGTAGACCTGGATGTCAGTCAGCATTTGTATGTCACGTTAACTGGCAGAGGATGGAGGAGCTTGCTAAGCTGCAAAGCTTAACATGAACAATACTGACACGGGTCCTCCTTGCAGGGGCGTAAAATTTTAGGAATAACGATGTCTATGTCAGGCTGACGTTATTTCGCTCAACGACGAAAGAAACTTTCAAGAGAAGCTGTCTTGATCTCATCCTCGCGAAACTTTAACAATATTCCTTTCCTCTTTCAATTTTTGCCTCTGCCTGCAAGAGCTTGGAGATCTTCTAATTTTTATCACACGATAAATTTTGAAGTTGAACCCTCGTCTTCCCAGACGTATTGCTAACGTATTGCTATTAACTGGCTTTCAGAGGCATGTGAACATTTTTCTCGCGAGCTTGTAAATATCCCATTTCTCCAATGTTGGTGGACATCTCTTCTTCTCTTCTTCGCAAGTTTAATTCCCAAACAGTGTCGTTAACAATCGACAGATTGTAGGTAATTTCAAGATCGACACAATAATGACTGATTGAAATAATTTCAAAATTGACTAAGTTATAGATGACTAGTATATGTTAAATTACTGAAATTTTCGGTATTTCACGAACGAAAGTTGAAAACTCCAAAATAATGTGAGAGCCTAAATTACTGTGACCCCTATTATCCAACGATACTAATTAGAGGTTAATATTAGTATTCGTAACTTTCTTCTCTCCCTTTTTTCCTTTTTTTTTTTTTTTTTTTTTTTTTTTTTGGAAAGTTGAACATTAATTATTTCTTTCTCCTTCTTTTCCTTTTCATGGTGTATCATTATATACGAGTTGAAAAAAAAAAAAGAAAGAAAATTGGGGGCATGGCGACATAAATTCGTTCGTTAAAGTAATTATGTTTGCCCAGATTGTTACAAATTTTTATTTGCCGCTGTTACGCTTCCGGGTTACCGGATTTCATACGGTGTCCACAAAAACAAACGTAACCGTAGTCGCCACTTGCTTCCTCTTTTTCTCTCTCTCTCTCTCTCTCTCTCTCTCTCTCTCGTACGTTGGAAAAGTTACGCTGTAACGTTATGGTCCAACCGTAACGCAGCGATATTTCGCATGCGAAATTCATTAAAATTATACTTTAATCTCGCGATAAGTACGCGCACGCTTCTTATACGCAAATATCATTTTACACATTTCACGTATCGTTTTTTCAACGATTCAACAAACAGTAATATGAGGATTTAATGTTTAATCTGGAAAGTGCATGACCCGTAATTATGCTCCCCCGTTTCTCAAAGCGCCCGTATTAAAGTTACAACATACGGCTACGTAGCCATTTTTTTCCCGTAACGTGTTTTTACTAATATTTCAATTTAACGTTGCTGTCAATTATCGATTATTTGCTTTATGAGGTGAAAATTCACCGAGTCTCTGCTATAAGGAAAATTCGTCCGCGTTATTCTTTCTTCGAGGCATAGTATCAGTCCAAAACAATATCAATGATGAACAGATTTAATTATTTTCCGTGTTATGAGTGTATTTATCGCGATAAATATAGTCATCGTTTAAAGTGTCAGAGAAATCATTTTCAGAAGTAAAGAACGTCTTTGGGAAACGATCTTCCTGTATATTTTTGACGAAGCGACTCAACTTTGTCACGAAGAATTATATTGTTTGTTCAACAACAGCGGGACACGTTCGATTTTTTTTACATAATCGTGGATAATAAGTTGAATCTATTATTACGTGCAATTGAACATATTTATTAATTATATACTTAAATAATATATTTATCATTCGAGTATATTTAAATATACTTGAAACTGAGAGAAAACGTTGCAATTTGGGGGGGAGGGAAAAATTCTCGACGTGCGTGAAAGGAAGAGGTTGGCGCGCGAAACCGGAAACGAGAATGCTCGTCGCGACCTCCGCCATTTCGTATGCCGTTGACATCCACCCGGTCACCTAACTTTCGCGTTAAGCTGACTACCGAGTTCCCTTCCAAGTAGCCGCCCTGTTCGAGGCCAACTTGGCTAGGAAAAGTGGATTCACCGTTGATGGGAAAGAAAGACGGAAGAGGCCAACTTTCGCTATAAATCGTAGTTAGATCTTTTTTTCCCTCTCTCTCTCTCTTCTTCTCTCCTCGCTTGTTTCAACGGCCAATCTTTCAGCGAGGACAACTTTCACGCTTTTCACGAGTTACGCGCGTCTGCTTTCTGTTTCTGTTTCTTGGCGTTTCAGTATTTTTGTAACGTAGATTTCACTCTGTTCTTTGATTTTTAACAAAACACCAGTATCTCTGAATAGATTGGAATAGGTTTAGAATCGAAATGGATCTTTTCTCTTCGCGTGTTTTTTTTTTTTAACGAGAATAATTTCTCGTTAGAGTTACGTGGATACTTTCCTTGTTTCTATTTCTAAGATCTTTCCACAACATAGTACGCAATATTAGATTCTCCTCCCGCAACTTTGTCCCGTTGCATTGGCAATTTTTGGATGTGCCACCTGTGTTTTTATAAATTTACAGATGATTTCTGTGATTATGATTCTAATTTTATGTAATTACGGATAATGCATATTCCATGTTCACTAATTTCTCTACGCGTATGATGAATAATGTGGGTAAATGAATATTTATTGTGTTAGTATGTAAATGTAACACCTGCAGTATTAATCTTAATTACAATATTAATTAACATTAATCTCAACTCTTACAGTACTGATTAATCTCATCTAATTGAAGCTGCAGACCATTATGAAAAGTCACAGTTTTACAAACATATTTTTTTAGGAAATCGTGAACAATACTCGCGGCGGCGAGATATTTCGTTCTCAGATGCCCATTTTGAACATTTACATAGTAAATTTACGTGGCAAGTGATACGAATCAAGAAGGAGGAATAAAATTTTTTCGCCAAAGCCTTCGTTGTCGAGAAAATCGATTTTGAAAATTTGCATGGTATAATATATTCGAATTTAGTTAAAATTAATTCAAGTTAAATCGGTTTAAAATTAGATACACTTCGACTTAGTTAACTCTGCATTGGACAGGCGCGAATAATCGACATCGAGGATATTTCACGCGCAAAAGATAAATAGAATACTGTGAGATAAAATTTTTTCGTTCAAGCTACACACTCAAGAATACTCGAGGATAAACTTTCAAGCTCGACTTCCTCCTCCGGAAACGAAAGTTCTAACGAGAAAATTTTGTTTTCTTTTTTCCGTCAACGTCACCAGTCACAGGACACTATGTGTGTATTGTCCTGTTAGCCATCGGTAATTTCCTACAAATGCATAAACATCGGGCAGCCTGCTCATAACTTTTCAATTGCCAAACTTATCGCGTAACCTCTCCAACGAGTTTAATCGCTCGTTTCTTTTTCTTCGGTCGAACGGCTTTTTTAAGGGTTTCCTTTATTCCGCCGTTCAGGATCAGTTCCTAAAGGTTATACGACTACGCGGCCAAAGTTTTCGAGTGTACCATTTCTTCAAAAGCTGGAGCACCATCTCTCCGAAGATTCTTTGTATTTCGCGTTTAAGCGCGGATAACATCTTGATCCTTTTTCCGCGTTCTTGGATCCGACTCGTGCTTCTTCGCCGGCTTCGGAGACAAGAAAGAACTGATCAAATCCGATCGCGTACGAACATCTCCGTTTCGTGTGAAATTTGACAAAAAAAAAAAAAAAAGAAAGAAAGAAACCTTCAAAGTTGGCGATCCGGTAAATTTGTCTCTTGGTCATTTCGATTTTATTGGAAATTCTATGGCAAGGTACGCCCTAAAATGAATTTGAATGAAACTCGAAAGAATAGTCTGCTCTTCAAACAGTCTTGAAAGGATACAAATTTCATCTGACTCTTTTCTATAGAAAAATAGAACCTAACCTATGGTAATGTTATGGTAGTATAAACCTAAACTATAGTAATATAAAACTTGACCTATGATAATATTATAGTATAAACCTAAACTATAGTAATATAAGACTGGTTCTTTTCTACAGAAATATAAAACCTAACCTATGGTAATGTTATGGTAGTATAAACCTAAACTATAGTAATATAAAACTGGTTCTTTTCTACAGAAATATAAAACCTAACCTATGGTAATGTTATGGTAGTATAAACCTAAACTACAATAATAGAAACTATGGTAATATTATAATAGTATAAACCTAAACTATAGTAATACAAAGTATGGTATAAACCGAAACTATAGTAATATAAAATCTAACCTTAAATATAAACTCGAATGAAATTCTAACTATAGTAATATAAAACTGATTCTTTTCTGTAGAAATTTAAAACTTGACCTATGATAATATCATAGCAGTATAAACCTAAACTACAGTAATATAAACTATGGTAATATTATAGTAGTATAAACCGAAACTGTAGTAATATAAAATCTAACCTTAAATATAAACTCGAATGAAATTCTAACTATAGTAATATAAAACTGATTCTTTTCTGTAGAAATTTAAAACTTGACCTATGATAATATCATAGTAGTATAAACCTAAACTACAGTAATATAAACTATGGTAATATTATAGTAGTATAAACCGAAACTGTAGTAATATAAAATCTAACCTTAAATATAAACTCGAATGAAATTCTAACTATAGTAATATAAAACTGATTCTTTTCTGTAGAAATTTAAAACTTGACCTATGATAATATCATAGTAGTATAAACCTAAACTACAGTAATATAAACTATGATAATATTATAGTAGTATAAACCGAAACTGTAGTAATATAAAATCTAACCTTAAATATAAACTCGAATGAAATTGCCAAGTACCAATTTTGCTGTCTTTAAGTGGTCGTTCACTCTGAAGGAAAATTTTAATCCTTAAATAACATTTTATCAAATAGATTGAAAATTAATCATCTGTGATTTATAAATGAAAGGGGAGAGAAAAAAAATTATCTGAAGAAGTCTTCTAGCTATTCTTGGAACTTTTCTTCGACGAAAAAGACGAGAATTTTGTTAAAATTGCACAAGTCTAACGAAGCTTCATATTTCTCACGAAAACTTTCCCTTTCATCTCCTACACACAGAAAAATGAACGCAGCTACTTTTCGTCCAACCTAACGTATTCGGAAAAGACGTGTCATCTGAACATACTTCAGCACGATCTGTAAATGTTCGTAGCCGAAAACTGCGCATTAACAGTTCAGTTTATAATTCCTCTTTTCACACTAAATACCGTGTACACGTAGTATACAGGCACATAGCGGTCCGCGGACGAATTCAGAGCAGCCGGCTTAATCTTCCCGTAATTTTTGTCGTCGGGACGAGAGAGGCAAGGGGTGGGTGGTGAAAAAGAGGGAAGAAGAGGGACAGGGTGGCGTGGAAACATTCGAAAGAAAAGTAGCGACCGCGTACGAATTAACATACTTAATTAGAAAACGAGCCCGGCCGGCATTAGTGTTAATTTGGCCGACCAGCTGCCAAGTTGCCGCTAAGCAGCCGGTGCATTAAGAAAAGTTAGCCGAGCTCTGGATGGCCGACGACGACGAGGGCCAACTTTCCTAATAAATTATTATTACGCGCTGGCGGGAGAGTGCTGCTCGACGAAACGTGCCGGCAGCTTGCTCGCTTCGTCTTCAACCGCTCGAAAAATTGGCCGTCGAAATCGCGAACGAAACGATCGATCCGACGCTTCTTTAACTTACATATTCGTCCGTGTACTTGATCTTCATTGTGCCACGCACGGGATCGTATTCTGTGAAATGTCCTCTCTCGTTCAAGTTTAAGTTCAAATTCTCTAGTTTTAGAAAGAAAGAGAGAGGGTGAGCAGGTGAGAATTGTAAATTTTTAACGGAAAAGCACTTGGAACTTTTAAATTTTGAATACAATGCAAGTTTGCAATTTATGGTGTAATTCTGAAATGTTCATAAAAGTTTATACGTATTATAATATATATTATGGATAGTTAAAGGGTACATTTACTTAAATTACGAAACGACGTAATTGAAGTAAATGTATTCAACAGAAGAGTTTCAATATAATTAAAATATTTAATTATTTTTATTATTATACTGATTTCAATATAATAATATTGATGGAGAAATTGATCTACATCTATATATTAATTAAGAACTGTATATATTATATGTACAGAATTTCTATTATACGACATCTTTTTATCAAATTAAGTAAATTTTATATTTATTACACATTTTTAAGTATCGACAAGAACGTTGAAAATCTCATTAAAATGCTTTGCAAATCTTTTTGATAGCAAAAGAAACATCGAAACTTTCCTTTAACACAGACAAAAACATTGAAAAGTCTTTAGCAAATTTTTAACCAAAGAAACTTCGAGAAAAAGACAAATTTTTTTTGCAAATTTTTTTTGTACCAAAAAAAGAACTTACTGTTATAAATCGTACAAATACAATAACCGTAGAGTAACGATTCGTGTCGATATATTTTATTGTACTGTCGACACTGTGTACTTCAATGAAAATATATACAACGCAAATATTATTCGTTTCACGGAAACAATTTTGCAAATCCAAATATTTGGATATTAATATTAATTGACGAATCGTTGATATTTCGTAAAATGCAACGACAATTCGAAATGATATATCTTGAAATGATATCGACGTTGAAACTCGAACGAGGGTACTTAAATTACGTTGTATTTATGCCCCGTCCAATTTATTGTTCGTTAAATCCATCGTAAAATATTTACACGTCTTTAGTGATATGTTGCAATGAGCTCGATTGAACGAATTCGCGACATTAAACCGATTAAACGTCAAGAATCCGCGCATGCTAAATTTCTTTTCAAACAAATTTTCCGTTAACAGTTTGCGTTATTGTGCGACATTCGTTAAATAAATTGCCATCGAATAAAATTAAAAAAAAAAATTCCAGGCAATTGTGCCTCTTGAATTTATAAGAACGAGAATCTATTCGGGAAACACTTCTAATTAAACTGAATTGAAAGATAAAGTGAAAAATAAATAGAAAATTGTTACGAACAGTTCTCTTAGTAACTTTTAATTACTTTTGTACTCTGTATTGTTGTCAATTTTCGGTCGTTTCATTCGGTATTATTAATCAAGATGGAAACGCTGCAGAAATATCGAAGAACGGACTTGTAGACTGCGCAAGTAGTACAAGTACATAATGAGTCTGACATCGGCACGATTTCCTTAATACCGAGTTAATTAATACTATAACGTACTACAAGGTTGATGTTAATCTATATTTAAATTTGTATATATGTTGATATATAAAATATATATATTTAAAAATATTCTGTAAAATAAAATAGATTAGAAATACGAAAAATTCGCTAACACATTAAAGTGAGTAGTTTAACACTAGCATTACCAAAATGGTCAAAATGATCGGTTCATAATTTTCCACCGAACTTTCATATATTCGTAACAGTGTATTTTCAGAGATTTGAATGATTTTTACTAGAAAATATAAAATAAAAAAAATATATATATATATATAAATAGAAGCTTGTGCCTTTTCATACATCACAAATGTCTTCGTGTTCTTTGCACTTCAATTCCTTTGCCATAAACTTTTTCTACTTCAGCTGTCGGTAGTTCTAGTGTTAAAGAGTAAGAGAGCTCACCCCCATTCAGTGAAAGTTGCGCGAAATTCCACGGATTATTATGAATTCGCCTGGTTAGCCCGCGAATTTACGACGTATTTCTGGCCTAATCGGAGCCGAAGCGGGGAGCACCGTCGCTCTCGATAACAACGAAAGGAGGGAATCGGACAAAGAGGAAGAGAAGTAAACACCAGGAGGAGGGAGAGGCTGGGGGAAAGGAGGGGGGGGGTACATGTTAATTGCATTTGCAGAAACCGTATTCCGTTCGAGCGTAGAAACGGAACTCGAAAGAACGATCAATTACTGTGATTGCTCGGCCGAAATACTTTAGATTATAAATTCGGAAGTTCGGATTGCTTCGAACAACGAATCGGGAACCGCCGTTCTCAATGGCGAACAATCCCCCGTAAAGTCTCGGCGGATTAAAGTAGGCTTCTCAGACTTCTTAGACGAGGATGGTTGCCTCGATGGAAATTGAGCCTATTGTGATTCGATGCTGCTTGGGTCCTGTGATATTTTATTCCTTTGGGCAAGTATCTGTATTTATGTTTTCGCGGAGGGCATAAATTTTCATTTGTACGGTGTATGAGAATAAAGGGAACGTGTTAATAAAATGATGATAAATTTGTAAGGTTAAATTTCAGCAGGACAAAATGTTTATTATTATTGCTACTATTTTACTGCTTATTGTTACTACGATACTAGGTATCTAATATTTTCTCGTAAGTACGTACATGAAGGTAACATTTTGTCTTAAGTCGAACGAGTCCATGGAAAGTATTTCCGAGTCGTGTACTCTCTTGTTCGTGAAAGTATTCGAATACAAGTAATTTTTATAAACGTTACAATATTACACAATATTACACGTGTTGTGTGAACATTACGGTATTACACGTGTTTTATAAAATATTTAAAATTAAATACTTTCAATTGTTTTATAGATATAAAAATATAATATTTCGCAAAGTTCAATAATCACTGTCATTAGATAACTACCCATCCTGTACATTTATTCCTTTTATTAAATATACGTTTTCAATAAACACATTGTAACTTCTACATGCATACACTTTCAAATTGATCCTAAATTTTGCCAATATAACCGCGATAGTCGACTCTCGTTGCGGTATTAATGAAATTTCAAAGTGTTTGATGTAACATACACACACGCGCGCGCGCGCACACACAATGTAGCTACTCTAAAAGTTCTACTATGGCAAATGTTCGAATACTTTCACGAGCCACTGTAGATACTCGGAACTTTGGGTGACGTGTTGATTATTCAAATATTAAAGCGATGTACGTCCGTCGACATGTTGACAGTAGTCAGTTCGATGTGTCCGCAAACCACGAACCATTCTCTCTCACGTACAAGTACAAGTACAAGGTGAACTGTGTCCAGCTACAAATTCGCAAGGAGGAACAAGATTCGATCTACTAGACACTGTCTGCACCCACCGTACAACCATAGAAACTACAATTAGAAATGCAAACTACTCGTGGTACTGACATTCGAAATTTGTTTAATCGATTGCCTCGAATGGTTCTCGCCGAATTTATCTATCCGTCAATTAAGAAGTTTGACACACGTGTAACAGACCGTTCAGAGAATTTACTTCGAAATAAAATTGTGTCTCGCACATTATGTTTCACTGTGATTTCTCCTTTAAACGATACATACACTCTAAAAATTATTAACTTTCTTTTAATTAAACGAATGATATAAAATCTTTCTTATGCGCATTATTCCGTAGTATAATGAGTAACATAAATTTTTGCAATACATTTTGTATTATTCAAAAACAAAAATTAAATTATAGTATATTTAGCGAGTCAAAATGATGGCACATTTCGTGAAAGACAATAGATGGAAATAAAAGAAACGAGTTTGATAATTGTTTAATGCTTAGTATGTCCTCTTTTACGCTTCATAACGGCAGCCATTCTTTGAAGCAAAGATTCATATAATTTTTTAATGATCTTTTGGCTTAATTCTTCTGCAATACATTTATTAAATTTTTTAATATTTACGAGTTACCAACAATTTTCTACAATATTCAAGTCCGGAGACTTGGCTGGATAATCTAAAACGCGAATTCTTTTATTTGCAAAGTATTGTTTCACTCCTTTCGCAGGGTGCACGTTGACAAAATGTACTTATTTCCGGCAATTCGTGTCGCACGCGTGTTAATTTGTTCGTCAATCGTTTCAATATATCTTTTATTATTTAATTTCCCTGGAATAAATTTTGTTTCCAACTTACCGCAGTAACCAACATCTTCTCAAATCATTACACCGCCTCCTGCCATCAGTCGCCCTCCTTCCAGGATCCGGAAGTGGTTGCTCCTTTCGTAAATCATGACAACAGCATGAAGGTCCGTCCAAGTTGAACCTCTTTTCATCGGTAATATGACTCTTCGTCATTTCTTATTCATATAAACACGTCTCTCTGGAAACTGCAAGCGGCACAGCTCTTGCTTTAACCAAGATTTTTATTGCAATTTTCGTCGTTTCGAATGTTCACAATTCGTTAAAGGACGTCGAACGTTCCTCGTATTTGTCGCAAGTCCAGCTTCTTTTGCAATTTGTCTCGCAATCAAGCTCGAATTTGACGCTACACGTATTAGAACACGCTTATCCCGACCTGTTAGACACTATGGATCGTCCACAACTTTTTCTTTCTCCATAATTGTCGGGATCTTTTAGTAAATTCACTATCACTTTACGACTTCTGTTAACTGTCTTGGCTATTTTTATCACAGGATAATGTTCTTCGTTTAATTTTAATATCGTATCGTGTATTTCAGCTGGACTTCACTTTCTCCCACGACCGATTTTTGCAAATTTTTCGAGTCAATGCGCAGTTAACCGACTGTATTTCAAGCGAATGTTACGCTTCCGAAAACTTTCGTACGACTAAGGAATATAAATGTTCGAACCTGTCTGCCTCGAGGCTACGAGCAGTATTTACATTTTCGTTTTTCTATTTCTGAGAAATTGCGTGTCTCGGTAATAACATTCGACATGGTACACGTGGCTAATCCATGCCGAAGGCTACTCATGTGATAATCTGTGTATTCTCTGTTTACGATACATAATATGAGAAAATGCAGAATGTGCGTGTTTTCCAATGTGCGTAAATTCGATTTTTCAAATCTTGCATGTATTATATCTTTTCGTATCTTTATAAATATCCCTATTTTATATATATATATATATATATATATATATATAATTATATTATATATTATAAATATATGTAATTATATTTTATTATATATAAAAATATATATAATGTTCATAATAATGTTCAGGGAATGTATCTTGAAACAAAATTATTTTCTACGTCTTACGTTTCATTATGATTTCTCGTTTAAAATGAAGCACCCAAATTTTTTTCTTTCTATCCACGCGCAGTGAATTTAATTTCTTTGAATTTTCATTCTACTGTCTCTTTTCGTTTCTTTACGAATGATTTCGATTTATTCCTCATAAAAATTTTGTCGTCATTAGCAGCTCTGTGCTGGATCAAAAATTTGCAATAATTAGATATCACAGAAGTTTAATTATATATTTTTATACGCATGTTGGAGTTAAAGGTTGAATTCGCGAGACCTATTCGAAGACCTGTTCACATTATTTGGAAAAAGTGATGAATAAATACAATGAAATATTGAATTTGTTTTGAAGCGCAATGTTTTCGAGGTTTGCGTGTTTCAATGATTTATCGTTAAAAATCTGTCTGTTTTTATACGCGCTACATTCTCACATTATACCATTACCATAAATCTGAAATCAAAATGAGGGTACACGGCCGCGCGTAACTTTTGTATTGACACAGATGTGCAAATTCGCATGTTGGGGGGAGGGGGGGGGGTGGCGGCGGCAAAGGATAAATCCAAAAGTATTCCAGGAAAATGAAATGCTTTCAACGTTATTGTGTTACAAAAATTGAATAAAAACGCGAGGTGAAATTTACAAACTGGAACCTTAACGCGATACGTAACGATACTTTCATTATTTAACATTTTCATGGAAACAGGAATACTTGTCAGCCTTGTTCTTCCGCTACCTCAAACAATTCTTTCGCATTTTTTTAAAAATTCGTTTCAGCGCGGAAATTATTTTTTTTATTTTTTACAGTGAGAGGTTGCATCCTCCCTTTATAATATTACAGCGCATTATTTAATTAAATTACCACAATAAATGAAATATGCAACACGAAAAGGCTCGCGTTCGAATTTGAACTGATATCTAACACGCGAGATGAATTCAGTTCGAAGCACTGACGCAGTTGATGCAATTTCACGTCAATTTGAAAACTTCTTTCTTTCTCAAATTTTTTCACATTTATTTTAGGAGCTGAGGCAATTTTGTTTCACGATAGATTTTATAAAATTGACGCATACCGTTTCGACAATCGTCTTCGAGAGACGCTGACGCCATTAATAAATCAATTTTGAAAATTATAATATGTGCTAACGAGCAGTGAGTTTGTTGAAAATAAAAATAAGATAAACAAGTCTATATTATGCAATATTATAATATACGATACAATATACAATATTATATTGCAGTAATACAATATACAATATTATAATATACAGTACAGTATATTATATTATATTGCAGTAATACAATATATAATATTATAATATACAGTACAGTATACAATATTATATCGCAGTAATACAATATACAATATTGTAATATACAGTACAGTATACAATATTATATCGCAGTAATACAATATACAATATTATAATATACAGTACACCATACAATATTGTATCGCAGTGATACAACATACAATATTGTAATATACAGTACAGTATACAATATTCTATCGAAGTGATACAACATACAATATTGTAATATACAGTACAGTATACAATATTCTATCGAAGTGATACAACATACAATATTGTAATATACAGTACAGTATACAATATTCTATCGAAGTGATACAACATACAATATTGTAATATACAGTACAGTATACAATATTCTATCGAAGTGATACAACATACAATATTGTAATATACAGTACAGTATACAATATTCTATCGAAGTGATACAACATACAATATTGTAATATACAGTACAGTATACAATATTCTATCGAAGTGATACAACATACAATATTGTAATATACAGTACAGTATACAATATTCTATCGAAGTGATACAACATACAATATTGTAATATACAGTACAGTATACAATATTCTATCGAAGTGATACAACATACAATATTGTAATATACAGTACAGTATACAATATTCTATCGAAGTGATACAACATACAATATTGTAATATACAGTACAGTATACAATATTCTATCGAAGTGATACAACATACAATATTGTAATATACAGTACAGTATACAATATTCTATCGAAGTGATACAACATACAATATTGTAATATACAGTACAGTATACAATATTCTATCGAAGTGATACAACATACAATATTGTAATATACAGTACAGTATACAATATTCTATCGAAGTGATACAACATACAATATTGTAATATACAGTACAGTATACAATATTCTATCGAAGTGATACAACATACAATATTGTAATATACAGTACAGTATACAATATTATATCGAAGTAATACACTATACAATATTATATTAATAATATACAACATACAATATTACATTATATTAATAATTATATCATAATATACAATATTTTCCACGATTATTCCGCGCTCGACGAAGCGGAGACTCGCCAGCAAGAATATTTTCCCTCCGCGATGCAGACAAAAAAATTAATCGCAAAAATACCCGGCACTAATAAATCGGCGGGAAAAAGTCTGCTCGTAATAGTCCGGTAACAAGCGTATCGGAATTAATGCTAGAAAATTGATACTTCGCCCGGAAATGGTAGCGATAACGCGCGTTTCACGCTTCGTATCGACGCTTTTTCTCTCCTCGTTACGAATTTCAGCCGCGCAACTTCAAACCGGTCGTACATACGTAGCGCTGGTTCGCGCGTCACCGGGTGAAGATAACGAATCGTTGGCTCGAATTTCCAGCGCGGAATGTCAAAACGAATTTTTTAATAGGAGCTTTTGTCCGGTCATGTTCTGTGCCTTGCGGGCGCAATTATTTCGCTCTTTCACCCCCAACCTCTCTCTCTCTCTCTCTCTCTCTTTCTGTTTCGTGGTTTTCACCGGCCGCTCCTACGACCACTTTGCAAATGCGCGTTGAAAGAATTAAGCAGTCGGCCTCATTGGAAGTTTCGACGATCGATACCTGTCGCTAATGGCGTATTAAATTTTTTACCGGGCTCCCTAGACGCAAACGAAATCTCATCGTGGAATATTGTCATGTGGAAACGATGAGAGAAGGGTGGGGGGCGAATAAAATTTGATGGATTTCCGTGGACGATTCTCATTGCTTTTTCTTCTTTTTATTTCTTTCATTTTTTTTTTTTTTCGTTTGATTCAATCGCTGCCGCAATTTACAGGTATAATATTTTAATGGACCGAGTTACGGACTTGCAGCGAACGGTGATCGATCGAATTTACGCTAGGATTGTTGCACTCCGTTGCATTTCATATAGAGTCTCGTACTTTGAAAAATCTACACGCCAATACGATTTTGTACTCTCGAAAAGTCAGTTTCTCTGTTGAATAAATTGCAATTGGCTGAATGAATCTTGTTGATGAAATTTTACTGGTCGTAAGTTACGAGTGTTGTCCTCGAAAGAAACAAAATTATCTCCTTCGATGAGTAAATGTCAATTTACTTGTTGACTTACCAATATCACTAATTTACTAATATTTAAGGTTGAAGCCTGGTATTGATGATTTAAACTTTTTAATCATTTTGTCATGCAGTCGTTATTTTTTTAATTACGCAAATAATAGCTAGACAGATTTGATAATAAGTTTTATAGCTTTAAATGGACAGTAGATGCTGATATATTTATTTCGTTTATGTAAAATTTATTATTATTGAAATAATTTCTGACAAAGATTGCACAGGATAATGTCGTTGCAACCCCTGAACAGTTAATTGGTAAATTATCGAACAAGAAAATCCAGGTTGCTTAGTTTGTTATCTATAATTCAAATTGACAACCAGGATGACTAGTCTGCATAATCACATCACTAACAGTGTAAACTTCACTATCTGAACAGAGAGGAGTCAAAATTACAGCCACGATTAATTCAAGTAACGATAGCTAAAACTACCCATACTGATAAATATATCCTATTACCCAGTAACCTTCTCGATAGATAATTCAAACGACCTGTTCTGTTACAGAATAATATAGACTCACGTACGTTCGAAAGGTTTTAGGAAATTTATTGTTTTTAATAAAACTTCGACATTTGATGCAGACAGATTGTGAATGTTTTAATAAAATTATTGACATATTAATTATGTACTGTATATTTCTCGCAACATATGATTAGGCTGCTGATTAAATTAACTATCACAATGTAAGAGAGTTTGTCCATAATTTTTCTTTCAAGTCCCAAGATTTGCCCTTCAGGGACACTGATATGCATAGCTTCTTTTCAAATTGAAATTATTTCGACAATATTAAAATCTGTTGGAGAACTATTCGCCCAACAGAATTGCTCGAATAACGAAAGTGAAGTGAAATGAAAAAAAAAGAAACGTAATCAAATGAAAAATTGAACGTCATATTTTATCAAAAATTGGTGCACAAGAGAGTCTCAAGAATTCTGAATTCCAGTCTATCGCAAACATATTATACACAATCTCATCTCATCGTCTGTCAGAACCCAAGTATCGTGTTAATGTAAACAAATCGCACTTTCAAGATTCCAGCAAACAACAGCCAGCTAAATTCGCCGTGAACTAAACGTCAAAGTGAAAGCTGTGGGTAGGGAAAAAGTGCCTGGCGCCAGTTAATTTATAACGATCCCTATCGATCCCTATTATTCACAGGGAATCGTTAAACCGTGGCCGGAGGAGATCGTTTCAACGCGGCCAGTCGGCACGATTAATCATCGGCTGCTTCTCTCCCTCCCCTTTTACACGATGGAACGTTGTCCGTGCCTACATTTCGCGCTTGTATGTATGTGTGTGTGTGTGTGTGTGTGTGTGTGTGTGTGTGCAGAGAATACCAGGCATGTTTTGTGACATGACAATTCGCGATAGCACGGTGACACGATACGAATCGTTTAAACGGCGCGGCTCGGCCAGCTGAAACGGTCCGCTCGAACGCGGACGCAGTGAAACGGCCAACTGTAGCGCGAAATATTAGGCGAATGCCGTTCACCAAGGATTCTCCGTTCTCCAAGCTCACCGGTGAAATGGTCGACGACAAAAACGCGCTGTTACGACGACGACGACGACGACGAAGCGTCGTTTGTTTCCAGCAAAACGCGACACGGTTATAATGTCGAAAGGTGCAAAGGGACAGTCGTTGGTTTACGCTTTTGTAAAGTCTGCTTCCGATATCCGGTATCCGGCTGTCTGTTCTCATTTAAGCCCCCAACCCACCGTCCTCGATCTCTCTCTCCACCGGGGCGAATCCATTCTGTGGATTGCGCGCGCGCGCGTGTTGACGAAAGTTTTAATCGAATGGTTGTTCAATGGCACGTCGTGCTGCCTGTTTGATCAAAGAATTGTTCCGCGATCGGCCAGATCGATTCGTCCGCCAGTTTTTTTCCTTTTTTTTACCGGCGTGCTTCTTGAATTGCTGGTTTTCTTTTCTTTTTTTTTCTTGCCCCCCCTTTTTTCTCATCGGCGGTGGTCGTTAAATGCGCGGATTGTTAGAAATTTCCTTTGAGAGGATTTTTCTTTCAACGAAGGGATGGAACCGTTTATTTGAAGAAATAATTTTACTGACTTTTGGATAGAATTAGGTTTTTAAAAATGGAGATATATATATATCTCCATTTTATATATATATATATATATATATATATACAAGTGGAAAGCGTGATACAACCGGAATGTGAGTCTACGTTTAAAGGAAAGTTGAAGAGAAAGAATAAAATTTTTCTGTAATAACACTTCCTTTTCTCGAAAACAAAGTGTTAAATCGAACAATTCTACTCCTTTTTTTCCTTGACTTGTTTCTTCATGTAGAACCACTTCCTGGCCGATTGTATGTATGCTTTTAAATGTTTGAAGAACACAGGACAGACTATTATTAACAAATGAAAATTCGTATTTTTACGAATATAATCAAGAAAGTGAAAGTTGGGGAAATTTGCAATATTCAATGATATTCAATAAAATACTCTGGATATTTAGAAAGAATTCAAAAAAAATATTCATTAAAATACTAAAATATTATATATATACTATATATTTCATTAAAATACTGAAATATTACATATAAAATACTTAAAATATTCAAAAATACTTTAAAAAATAAAAAATATTTATTTAAAGTTATAAATATTTATTTATTTAAAGCACATAAATATTTTTAAAAAATTAAAAATATTTGAAAAAAGATACTTTCTCTATTTTTTTCTTCCTTTTTTTTTTTACAAAGGGCCATTTTTAAAAAATTGTCTTCATTCAACTTTGAAACTGAGCGCCCTACTTTTTCATATTCCTTGAATTTTGCAGGATGCCGTTGGATCATAACGAATAGAAACACCGCTCGTTTAAATAATTATGTCGTCAGTTTTTACAAAGCATCGTCGAAACAACAGAAAATCCTCAAAAGGAATACATCCGTACAATCCATATTTCTGTTCTCTCTTGTTTTCATAAATATTGAAACGCAGAAAATGAGACTGTCAATCCTGTCACCGTTTTTCGAGGTGAATATACACGTTTAAGATCGGTGCTTCTTGTTTCGCGATCATCTAGATGTAAAAAAAAAAAACGTGCCGACGTTGTCACGATCTATTTAGTTTCTGACGACTCGAATGAAGGAAAACACGGACACGTTATCAGCGGTTGTTCTAATTTGCAGATCAACAGTTCGCTTCTATCGTTCGAACGAACATTAGAATAAAAATATTGAAAATCTCGCAAACTGGCTCGTGTGCATTGACATGGAATATTTTCTCTGAGACGTGTTTTTTTTTTCTGTTTCTTTTCTTCATATCATCGCGCTGTTATTTTCGTTCTTGATTGCTCGCATGCACGTGACATTGCGTGAGTTTCTCGATACTTCTCCAAGGAGAAGAAAAGACGAATTTTTCTACCGAGTTTGGATAGAAGAACGTTTGAAGTCGCCGTTGGCTGAAACTGCTTTTGAATACCAGTTTGGTGAAAATGTAATTCACCTAAGTGAAGTTCCTTGTAAAAGAGCTCTATAAGTCGAAAGTAAGTTGTAGTTTGTGTGAAAGTAACTCGCTTCCAATGGAAAATTTCAACGTAACGTCGCGCAGCGTTGCAAGAGACTGCGCGCAATAATTTTTCGGCGCACAATAACTGTTGCATCGATCAAGCTGTTTGCAATGACTTCCATTAATACTAAATATTGAAACTGTTATAACTTTGTAAAATGAAATTGTACAATGGTAAACTTGGATCTATTTTAAACTTTGGAGTTTTGTTGAAGCCTGTAATTTTCAAGTGCATCGTTCATTTCATTTTACAAAGTAAAATAATTTTTTATGCGTAAGAGACGACAGAGCGAAGACACTTCTCTCCTCGAAAATTCTGCAAATTATCGTAGTATGTAAAAATGCAAAGAGAATTCGTTTCACGATTGAATTTATAATGGACTTGAAGATTGAAGTCATCCCTTCACCTCCCGAAACTTGCTGTACGACTTTTTTCCATCAATTTATTGAGCTTTGAATGTCAGAAAACGAACACAACAACTTCGAATTTTCGTCATCTGAACCTAGCATTCAAAGTTGGATAAAATGTTCGGAGAAAAAAATCATACACCAAGTTTTTGAGGGCTGTTGTAAAAGAGAAGCTTCAATCTGTCTCTACAGTTTAGTCGTGAGAAAAAATTTTCCAATGTTTTTGCATACAATTTACAATATTCTCGGGAAGAAAATTATCGTCACTGACCCACTGATTATATTTCAGATCTATGTACATACGTTTTGGAACAAAGTGAGACTCGAGCTTTAAAATGAGCCTAAATTTATTACTGTACGATTTCTTTTTACAAAATTACGAATTAGTATCAATATTTAGTTAGTAATTTTCTTCTTACAAAATTACAAATTAGTTTCAATATTTAATTCGTAAGTTTCTTTTTACAAAATTACAAATTAGTTACAATATTTAGTTGGTAATTTTCTTCTTACAAAATTACGAATTAGTTTCAATATTTAGTTGGTAATTTTCTTCTTACAAAATTACAAATTAGTTTCAATATTTAATTCGTAAGTTTCTTTTTACAAAATTACGAATTAGTTACAATATTTAGTTGGTAATTTTCTTCTTACAAAATTACGAATTAGTTTCAATATTTAGTTGGCAATTTTCTTTTTACAAAATTACAAATTAGTTTCAATATTTAGTTAGTAATTTTCTTTTTACAAAATTACGAATTAGTTTCCGAATATTAATCGAATTCACTGTAAGTAAAAATCTGTTATACACTGATCCACAGAAAATCTCAAATTTCAAATTTGCAAATTTATCCCTCGAAATACTAAGTCAAAACTGATTTCACCCTTATTATTTTCACCCTTTATTAATTATAAGTAAATATATTTAAACATATTTATTAATTATATACTTAAATATATTTATTATTTAAGTATATTTAAATATACTTAAAACTGAGATGTTGCAATGTTTGAAAAAATTCTCAACGTGCGTGGCACGTCATTCCAGCACAAGAGATTCTAACGAAGGAATGTTACACCGTCGGACAATCGCGAACGAAACGTCGACGAAACGCTGCACCTTAATCGGTCGACCTCGCTCCCAAGGCAGATCTAAATTTTCCTCGCGATCTAAACAACCTCTCGCCGAGTTAATCAGATCTCGTTACCCCGGTCGCCGCGTTCGTACAAATGCGGACGTGGTACACGATTTAACGCGATCTCTCCCCGGGGACTGACACCGACTCAAAAAGAGACAGTTCCTCGCCGAGATTCGTCGTGCAATTACGCGTCAAAAGTACGAAGCGCACGTGAGAACGACGGCGGCGGCGGTGGTGGTTATACTGTTCTCCAAGGATCAAAACTGAAAACAACACCGAGCGGTTTCCATTCCGATGACTCTGACTGAAGTTATACGTCGCTGCCCGGCGGTGAGATAACCCGAGGCACGGGTGGATCGCTGCCGCATTATTATTTCCCTCGCCAGCGACATACATACGCGAGGACACGGCGGGAGGGTGGGTGGGGTGGGTACGAGACGTGGAAGTTGAAAGCGCAGAGGGAGGCTGCTTAAAATTCAAGAATTTTTATACGACCGCCGCGGCTAGATTTAATATAAGCGGCACGGAGGAGCTGGGCTGGCTTTCTATTCTTCCTGCGTGATAAATTAGCTTTCGTCACTTAGGCGAAGTTCTCAGAAAAATTCACCGCCGCGGCCGGAATGAATAAAAGAGTGGGGGCTTGTTTTGGTCGGCGACGGCCGTTGCTGAAAGTTGAAAACTGTATTACGGAATTAGGGGCGTTAATAGAGGGGCCCGAGATTCTCGAATTTTGCTTGGGAATTTTTTTTTTCTTTTTCTTTCTTTCTCGAACTTGAGATTTCTTAATTTCGAATTTGCAGTCGACGTTTAGATCGTCGTACAACGTCTGTGTGTTATTTAGTTCATATGTTGCACTATAGCAATACGTACGCGTGAACAAACGAGACGCATCGGATGTGTTTTAGAAGACGGAAGTTTTGAACAAATATATATGTATATATTTTTCATAACACAGATTTTCTCGTAACGTTGTTTCTCCCGTCCTATCAGCACGATTGAGAAAAGAAGAAATTCGTTGCAAATTTGTTCAATTTATATGAAGAAATTTGCGCAAAGTATGTTCAATTTGTATTACAGCGGAAATATCGAAACTTTGTTGCTCGCCTGAATAAATGTTTTTTTTCTTTTTTTGTGAGAGATCATCGTTTCTTGCGGAAGCTTATTTTTACATTATTTTTACATTACACTTTACTTTATATTGTAATGATATAAAGAATCCCGAAGGTAATGTACGCGACACGATAATTACGTGAAACAATTTATTCCAAGGAGATGCAGGTTTACATCGCGGGACGAGAAAACCGAGCCTCGAATTTAATTAAATTTATCCGCAACTTGATGCAGATGTTCAAAGAACAGAATACGACAGAAGCACCGGCGAACGTAAGAATCGAGTTATACCATCTTCCCTACTCGCTTCATTATAATAACTGTCTGCGAGGAACGTGTCCTCATTATTATCGGGTACGTGCACGAATTTTACGATTTCCCGCGCGAGAAAAATGGCTAGAACGTTCGTCTCGATCATTTACATGTAACCGGCCGTTTCGAACTTTGGAAGAAATGGAAAAAGCGTCGAACCAAGTATCAACTGTTGCATCTCTCGAATTTCTACATAATTTTCAGGAAATTGGCAACTAAGATACGTTTGAATATCAATCGTGAATTCGTCATATTTTTCTTCAGCGGAAGAATATCTTCAAAAAATATATTTATCATTCGTTTGTTTATTCATTTCGAGAAAAATATTTTTGAAATAACAGAACATTTAAATTCTTTAAAAATGAACTTTAAACATTTAGATGAAAAGAACTTGAAACTCTCTGTTTCATTTGAGTTTGTATGGGACTACTATTAAATAGCATTTTCTTTTTTTTTTTTTTTTTTGGTATTCAGAAATCTCTCGAATCAGAAAATTTTCCTATAATCGCAGTCAAAGAGACGCAAAGTAACGACCAACTTTGAACAGAAGGATCGACTGCGTGTAACAGAATGCTAGGAACTCGCCAGTTAATCGCCCCGCCACTCGAGTCTTCGATTTTACAAAATATCAATCGATCTAATTTAAGCGCGTCATCTCGCAAAGTTTCGAAATGGACGAAAGAGAACGCGGCTAAAAGGACACGTGGGTTCATTGACATCGTTTAACACAGAAATTGACAAAATATACTACATCGAGCGAGATCGTAAAATCGGAATTAATTAGAATTGTAAATGGGAATTTGTACCGTCCACGGGCACGTAGAGATTAATGTAATTCACACTGGTGAAAACAATTGGAGTATCATCGTTAATGGCCCAGTTAATCAATTAACCCCTTGGCGCTGGCAACTGGTTCGCGGACCATAACGAGCGACCGAGCGGTGTACGATAATTCGTCGCTTTCTTTTCCTTTCCAACTCGTCGAAACGATGCCGCTCGAATAGAAATTACTAAGAGGGTAACAAACTTATCATTCGTTTCGCCTGGGTTAGAACCCCCGAAATTCATCGTCGACGTATTATTTCACTTCGACCGACAGAATCCTTCCCTCCTTCACCCCTTCCCAATTGCCAACGCACGATCCTGGTATAATTGAACACTCATCCAGCTAAACTTTCGTCCATTCTCTCGGCGAAAATTCCTCTGATCGTCCAGACGTCCCCGAAACGGGCCAGTGTCTTTATTACGATAGCGCGCGACAGTCGATATCCTTTCCTGGCGACAGATTCTGCACGCGAAATGAGGACATTGTCGCGAGGCGAGCGGGCAAAGGGAACATAATTAAGCGTGCTACGAGCAGAGGCGACCGCGAACCAATCGTGTCTCGAATTTAATTAAAAGCCCCCGACGACGCGACTCGCTGCGAGTCCGGTTGCTCAAAGAAGTTGGCCTGCGCGACCAAGCACGGCATTCAATTGTACTCTCTCTCTCTCTCTTTCTCTCTCCCTTCCCGACTGTGCTGCCTCGGCCCATTATGATAACTGCATACACGGGACGCGCGCCCTCCCAATTATGGGGCGTGCACGTGCGCCACGGGGAAATTCGAGTCAGCCAGGCAAATCCGCAACGATCCACAAGCGGCCACCGCTTCGTTCCATCGCTTTGTGAAAGAGGACGCTCGATGCTGGATACGTTTCGTGGAGCGAGCAATCGCCGATCGCGCGAACGACGTGCTTCCGCCAAGCGCGACATTTGGTTTCTTTTTAGGATTCGTTTCTGGCGGATAATTTGGGATAATTTTGAATTTAGAAGGAAGAAGAAGGCTGAGAAAGGCCTCCTCTGCTTCAGTGCAAATTTCTCTTTACATTTCGAACCTGTTTTTTTTTTTTTTCATGATCGTATTTAAATTTAAATGTCGACGATTAAAGCACAAAATTACCGTCAGACGATAAAGTAAAAAAATAGGGAGTTTATAATTCGATAGGAAGCTTTTATTTGCACATTCTACGAAAATTCATTTAATTAAAAAATAATTAAGAAATAATTTAAATCACTAAAGACACACCGTTTTACATGTACGAAATTTCCAACAAAAATATATAATTTTATATATAAAATAAATATAAAATATGAAGTAAATACAAAATATAAAATAAAACAGAATATGAAATTCGATTTTTGAAAATTATTAAAACTTCACGTGTAAAAAAAAATATAGAGTTCCCGTTACAAGAGTCGTTAAAAAATTGTTGTTATTGAATATTAATAAATGTTTGTTGCACATTGATAAAAGAAAATTGTTACACATGCTATTTATTTCATAAATTAAAAATTGAAACAAGATTTAAAAGAAACTCTCTAAACGTACTCCCAACGTACTACTTATTGCTTATTACATAGTACTTATTGCACATACTATTTACTTCATAAGTAAAGTAAAAAAAAGAAAGTAAAAAAAAGAAAAAGTTCATAATTCGATAGGAAGCTTTTATTTGCACATTTTACGAAAAATCATTTAATTAAAAAATAATTTAAAAATAATTTAAATCACTGAAAATACACTGTTTTACATGTACGAAATTTCCAACAAAAATATATAATTTTATATATAAAATAAATATAAAATATAAAATAAAACAGAATATGAAATTCCATTTTTGAAAATTATTAAAACTTCACGTGTAAAAAAAAATATAGAGTTCCCGTTACAAGAGTCGTTAAAAAATTGTTGTTATTGAATATTAATAAATGTTTGTTGCACATCGATAAAAAAAAATTTTCACACATGCTATTTATTTCATAAATTAAAAATTGAAGGAAGATTTAAAAGAAACTTTCTAAACTCCCAACATGCTACTTATTACACGTACTATTTATTTCATAAATAAAAAAAAAAAAAACCAATTGAAAGGAGATTTAAAAGAAACTCTCCCAACATAAATACTGTCAAAATGAAATCTTTCGTTTAACAGTGACGTTCGATTTTAATCAATTCGTGTCACGCCCCTTTCACTCAGCCCGAGCAATCAGACTCAGATTAACGATAGGTCTTGTCTTAACACGACGCGTTTAATAAAATTCGACTGACTGCACCGGGAAACGCGTGGACGCGACGTCGTTATTGCGATCTTTTGGAAGCGGTCTTCCACGTTGCTGCTACACTGGTCGAGCCACGTTTCCGATTCCTGCGGTTTCCGACCAAGGGTGTATCGGTCATAGGTGATCCATTTTCTCTGTTTATTGGGCAAGGGTTGCAGAGGAAATATCGCCTGCGGGGCAGCGTGCTTCTTGGCGGAATAATGAAATTTCGAAGCCCTATCGTCGGAAGAGGGTTATTGCAATGTGCCGCGCGCATGTGTGAGACGGTGTACTCGGAATGGCTTGCCTTGGATGTGGACAGATTGAGTTATCGATCGTTGTCTGTGGTTTTTGCATCGATTTTTGTTCCCTTTTCTTTTCTCCTTTCTCGTGCTTTGAAATATAGTTGGAGATTACTTTTAATGACTTTTCATTTGCTTTCAACGTTTGTTCAACATTCTCCAATAGCATCCACTGGATCAGGACTTGGTTAATTTTTGACGCAGTCAATTTGTGGTTGTTGCGTCCAGACATCTTTCTCCTTTTTGAAATACTGTATTTAATTGGGAATTTTCAATTTTTAACCTGGTTGATTCGTTCTGGAGATGATACAAATTGAATCATCGATTTCTACTTGGGGCTTTCGTGTCGATTTTTTGGTCGAAAATACCTCGGAGCTCTAGTTGCAAATTGTTGTCATATCTTTGTTACATATATTTACATACGAATAATTTACCGAGGAACATCATCGACCATTCACGTGATCCATGATAAATAGGCCAATGTGACTTCACCTTTTAAAAGACAGCACTATCAAAAAAATATATTCTCACATATCTCGTCTTTGTATTTCGTAAAATTCATAAAACTCTCTTGCGCTGGAATGACGTTTTGGTCACTCGTTATGGTCCGCAATCAGTTGCCAGCGCAAGTGGTTGAACACACAGGTTTACAATATTAATTCAATCTGAAAAGTTACAACAATCGACGGACTCGTAGATTCCCATCTCCCATCTCGAAAGTTTCTCGATTTAATCCAACATTAGGATCTCTTTTCTCAACCGAACTGACGAAGCTGAAACCGGGTTAAAGTTGCAACGCGCTGCAGCGCCAATTGCTAAGGACATTCCTTAACAAGCGGCAGCGATCCATTCGCCCTCGTGTAACTTTCGAAACCCGAGAGAGAGAGAGAGAGAGAGAGAGAAAAGAAAAAAATAAATTCTCACTGTCTGGCTCTCCGATGGAATTTCCTCCCCCCCCTCCCCCCAGGTTCTCAAACTTTTCGTTCGCGAAACAAAATCTCCTTCCGTCTCGCTGTTTCGCGTACACCGAGTCCAGGAGTCGAAAGGTTCTCACGGAAAAATACGCGGCTGACCATACGGATGCAGGTCGGCGAAGTTGCTCGCGACTGCCCGGTGCTGCAGAAACGAAGGCCGCACCGCAAAGGACGCAAGTTTTGTTCCAAAAAATATATCCCCACTCGCGTGTTCGAAAGTTAAGAGCCAGAGGTCGATGTTTAAACGGAGCTACTTGAATTTTTCTACCGCAGTTGCGCTGCACGTTCCCCAACGCCGTAGAACTGCTAACTGGTCAAACTGATTCTACTAATTCATAATTTTCTCTTGGACACGTTGTAGATGCAAAACAGCGCATTTTGGGAGATTTAAATGATAGAAAGACTTTTCGAAAAACACATAAAAACTTGTGTATTTCGTTGTATTTTTCTACTTTCTCAATTTTTTTTTCTTTTTTTAATGTTTCTGATGAAAATTATATACTTTAGTGTTTGGTTACTGTTGCATACAAAAGTGTGCAATTTTATTAGCGACAATTGTGATTGTAGGTATTGTAAAACGGAAGTTACGATTTAGGAAGTCGTAACAGTTTAAAATATTTAAACTGTTGTATTAAAAAACTCCGAAATCCTCCAGTTATAAATGATACAGCCATAAGAAGAATGATTAAAAGTGCACGATCAGTGAATGGATCGTTGATCGTTACTGATTCGTATTTATTAGCCGTATACGAATTAATAAGTTGAACGAATTGTTCTCGATCGCAGAGCAAAAATAAAATATAATATTCCAATATTTTTATAATTAATTGATATTAATCGTTTAAAAATTAAAATTTATAATTTTATCGCACGTATTTTTCATTTCGAAGATTAATAGCTTATTTTTAAGAATCCAAACTTCTCAGAGTCAACAAATTCTCTAGAAATTCTTGCAATCTTCAACGAACATTAAGAAAGTTATTGATCTTTCGACTCGTACATTTGTCGATCAATATTCGAATTATGAGAATTACGAGAATCTCATATATTACACCCAAAATGTTCAGAACAGCAAAATAGCGAAAAAATTATTTCTCGATACCCTTAAAACCGTACAATCTTTCTTACAAACATTTTTCGAGTAACTTAGATGACAAAATCAGATAACTTAGCATGTCACTTATATATATTTTGTAAAATAATAATAATACATATGTATAATATAATATAATGTAATAATAATATATATATTGTTATTATTACTCTACAAAAATATCGTAACGTCGTACAGTCGAATTTTTGTCTGCGTCGACTGCAAACTGAGAGAAAAGGAAAGAGAAAAGACGGAGAGCGCGAAAGTCAACGCGACTCATAAATCAATTCTTTGGTCATTTTTCACGACGCGTCTCGTCAAAGATCCCAAAGGGGATTAAAAGCTACCGTCAACTTTCCTCCAACTGCTAGACACGTGATCGCGTCTGAAAATGGTATCAACTCGCCGCGCGATTCGCACGGAATACATTATCCGCGCGCCGCTTGGGAATCGTTGCTCGTTGCCGGCAAGTTTCCCCGATTGTTGCGTTAACAAACTCGTCAAAACAACAATGACGTCCGATCCGAACGTGCTGTTCGGCTCGACGGCCGATTACTCGCGCGAGTGGAACGCTGACAGGCCGTGTCGTAGCCAGTTATGGCAGCCGCTTGTTGCGCTAACTTGGCCTGCAAGTTCTGTGCACGTCAGTGCCGCGAAGATGACCCAGATAACTGGCAGAACGCGATTTCTAGGCTGTTTGTTATGCAATCTAATACCGGATAATCGTTCGAAGCTTGTAGTAACTAGGCAGATTGCTTCTTATCGTTCGCGAGAACGTTCTTCCGGGGCTAGTACGCGGGGCGTATGTACAGGGTGTTAATTTTCTGCCGAACATCTCCATTAATTTCGGTCGCTGTTGACGTTAAAAAGAGAAAGTGACTAGGACTCCGACTCTACAAACTATCGTTTATTCGTACTTTAGAAAATTGCACGATTTTTCAGAATTACACAATTTTACAAGATTACACAATTACAATTTACAGTATTCGTATTTTACAAAAATCGCTCGAATTTCTAAAAAGAACGCAACATTGTAAATCCGCAGAATTATTCTAAAAAAATTATATTAAATTTGGCCATTTTGACCACTTTAATAGTTCTAGTGTTAAATGATTTCAAGTGCATTTGATGTTGTAAAAAGAAAAAAAAATGTGAGAGTCACCGTGAAATGGTTTTCCAAAGACGTATCCTTTATAATACTGTGCTGTAGTTGACATCAAGAGGAATTCAACGATCTTGAAATGATCCTAAAGACACAACGAATAACGTTGAAACACGCGAAAGATGATTTGCTGTTGGATACAATTCTGCTCGAACTGCGTCTCATTTAGCTTCGTCATAGATCAATATTTATTGGCATTATAAAAAATGCATGCTGACATGTAAGAAAAGAAATACTCTTCAAGGATAATTTCATGTGCTAGAAAAATACTTTTCAGGCCCCGTTTTAGAGGTATATAGACTATATTAGAGGCCAAGAATATTTTTTAACCCCTTGCGGCTGGGAACTGGTTCGCGGACCATAACGAGTGACCGAACCGTACACAGTAATTCGTCGTTTTCTTTTTCTTTCGAACTCGTCGGTATATCACTGAATGGAAATTATTAAGAAATAATAACCTTATCTTCTGTGTGAGTTTAAATATATTTATTGTTTAAATATATTTAAATATACTTAAAACTAGAGAAAAAAATATTGCAATTTGGGACAAGCAATTCCAGGGCAAGAGGTTAATAACATCAAACTCACACCTTGAAATTTATTTGTTTAAATCCTACAAGTACAGTTTCACTTTTCCAACAACCGAAATAATGATATATGTTCAACGTAAAATTAACGCTCTGTATGTATTAAAGGGACGGATGAACATACTGATCTGCTAGCAGTAGAGGTACAGGTGTCGCCAAGTTTTCTTTAACAAGCTTGTTTGTTATGCGTGAGGTTGCTTTTGTCAGTTGTTGTTTCGCATTCTGTTTCTTACTTCGTTGTGCCCCGTCGCAAGAAAATGGAACGCGCGCGCGTGTGAGAAATGGCGCAGTTCACGAAGGATGAATTTGGACCGTAAATTACGTTTGCTCGGGCGATGAGCGCCCCCTGACAAATTTGTTATTAGATCTCGGATACCTGGGAATTTACGGGCAAGGATTGCTCTTGTTATATTCATCGTAGCCGCAGTCGCATCGTTGGTTACAAAAATGGAAAACTACGTGACCGATTGTCATAAATATCGAAAATCACACAACTGCGCGTCGTTGCTCAATAAAATTGACCATCACGTTATCAGTTATCAAAGCTGAAAATCGAATGTCTTCTTTTTTCCTTTCATTTTCATTTAAGAACATTGGGATAAATTCTCATTGAGGATTATAAGTAAGTAGGCTGGCGTGAGTGAGTGGCATGTAGAGTAGTTATTACTACTATTGTCGATCAACGAGATACATAGGTTCGGATGTTTATATAAATCTATAGTGAAGGTCCAGAGGGTAGTATCTTTTTGGTCTTCGTCTGTGTACTGTAGAATCCAACAGTCGAGTGACCAAACGGTTAGGGTGGTTACTCGCGCGTGAGTTGTATCTGTTGCCATGTTTTGATATTTCCTCTTTAATTGTGGGGATCCTGAGATCACGGTGGATTGTTTCGTTTGTTACATACCAAGATGCATTCGCGATTATTCTTGCTGTTTTTGATTGGAAGCGTTGGAGTATTTCGATGTTGGACTTGCTGTGCCCCAAAGTTGAATTCCGTGAGGTCCAGATGGGTTTCAAGATGACTTTGTAAAATGGTAGTTTATTTTCCAGGCTTAGATTCCAGTGATATTGTTTAACTTTTAACTTCAGTTGGTTAAATTTAGTTTTGATATGCTGTTTCCACGTTAATCTTCTGTCGAGGTGCAATCCCAGGCATATTTAACCCAATCTTCTGGAATTATTGAGTTACTGTTACAAGTCACTGGCGGGCAATAAAATCGAATGTACCTGTCACAATACGATCGTGCAGTCACGTCGTCGATCGTTGATGTTGAAAAATCACAGGGTCTACCTTGGCGATCGTACGTCGGTGTGTGAAAATGCAACGAATTCATTTTCGAGGCAGGAGAAAAAGCAGAGGTTGCGAGTATACGTAATAAACGTATACGGCGAAAGGGAGGGAAAAGGAAATGAGAAACTCGGTGGATCTCGTCGAGATACGTCCGGTGCGCTTCTGTCCTTGGTTGTCAGCTTCGAAAAATAGTATTTAACAAACTGCAGTTCATAACTGGAGCCACCTGTACTTGGCGTGGCGTGTGCTGGCGTAATTAATCACAGTCGAATAATAAATGTCCGTCGGCTGACGGGTTTAGGGGAGGGAGGCGACGGTGGGTGGGAGGGAGGGAGGGAGGGAGGGGGTGGGGAAAAATCTCAGTCACCACGGCGATCCTGAATTCGCCGGATACGAGCAATCCGGCGATTTGGTAATTGCCGCTGGAAAAACCTAATGAAACCTTACGCCGGCCAGATTTCCGGTAAAATTGCTCGAATTAAAGACACGAGACGAGATTTTTAGCCCCGGTTCGAAGTTCCCCTAATTAAACTTCACAGCATTCAGAGACTTGGTACGAAATTATTCGGATTAAAGGGGAAAAAAGAAGCAGGATGTTTTTAGTCCACGACTCGTGTGTAACGGAATGTAATTTGACATAATACGATAAAATTATTAATCCGGTAGTTGTTAATGCAAAATTGTTAATCTTTAAAGATTGGAATTTAAAGTGAGAGAATGAAACGTTTATTAATAATAGTGTTACTATGTTATAATATATTATATAGCATATTATTAATAATATTACATTCTCAACACGATTTAAATAAGAAATTCGACCACGCAAGGATATACGGCCGAAAAACGTGCGCAATGAACGTGTTAAAGGTGTATTTGAAGTCAAACTTTACGAAACTCTGTTTACTTTGTTCGTTTTAACGAATATGGAAAACAGAGTCCCGATCGAGCGATTTTTTTCTTTTTTCTTTTCCCAAACTGACACTGTAAATGATTACTTTCGCGTTTGAAATTTGTTCGGCGTTAAAGGTAACAGGAGCGAGAAAAAAAAAAAGAATGATTGCGATACGCGTGGGTAAATCCAATTTTCATGTAATTCGCATGAAATCCGATTTCGCTGCGATGAATAAACGAAATTGAAATTTAAGCAGACGAATCCGGAATAAAGGGAGGCATTTAACGTTAAATTGTTATTTTAAGTTCTCATTTATATTATTGAGAAATTAGATTTCATCGTACGCGTACATTTATAGTTATTGAAGGCTGTGGATAATTTCGCGGAGTGCATTTGTAATCATTCGTGAAAGAATGGGCACGTGATGAATACGTTACGATATTGCTCAATTACATTCGAATGATATTTTGACGTTGTTTCGTTTCACGTGTATTCTATCTACCCCGCGCGAAAACGTGCGTCTATGACAGTAATTGAAATTAAAATTGAACAAAACAATCGATTCAAAAATCATCGAGAATGAATTCGCGTAGCAAGCGTTTCGGGATGTGTCGACTTAGTTAAATTTAAATCGCGATTCAGTGAACCTCAATTTCATTTTTTGACAGAAATTTCTCATTTTTGAAAGACACACAACGATGTTTCGTATTAATAATCATTTCTAAATTTTATATTTCGTAACTTCACGTTCGAAAACATGATTCTTATTGCGTAAAAGTAAAAGTTGATTTCGATTCGCGACAGTTATTACTTCGTCTCGGTGAAAGGAAGCTGTGTTATTTCATCTGTACAGAGGGACAATTTTAAAGTTTAATATATTATCAATTTCACAATACAATTTCTCTCGTTTTGTTGAATCTCACGAAACTTCGATTTAGAAAACGACAACAATTTGGTGAAAATCTTGAATTTTAATTTAATGTAAATTTACTTAACCACGTACGGTATATCAAAATACACTCTGCCATCGAGTAACATAGAACCTAAAAAATCGCCTTTCTCTCTCTCTCTCTCTCTCTCTCTCGCCTATGGCAATTTTCTCGCAAGAAAACGAAATTCTGATTCTAAGAGAATTCTCGAGAATTGGAAAAGATTAGTTACCAAAAAACAGTAATGATAATTCCACCTGGACCGTTCGCCTGATTGTTTCACTGTCTCAAAACGACGAGTATTCACACTCCGAGACAAACAGTGAAGAAACGAGAAACAAAAGAGAGAAAATACCAGACAACAATATAATCAGAAAAGAAAGGATAGCTATGACTAGACTTCGAATCGGACACTCCAAGATCACACACCTTACTGCCACTTTACTACCACAAATTACCACCCAACACCTGCTGCATAAATGCAGAAATTACCGAAACCTAAGAAGAGAATACGGATTAAATCCAAGTACCACCCTAACCTGCCAGAAACAACAAAAAAACGTTATCAACTACTCGACCAGATATAAAGAAAAAATTCCAACACGTCGCTAAAGACCTCGTTTAAGTCGACGCGACTTTAAACCCCCATATAAGAAAAAAAAAAAAAAAAAAAAATAAAGAAAGAAAGAGAAAGGATCCCTTTGGAATCGTGCCTGTTCGATCGTCCTTCGCATTACGATTCAGGACAATTTCTGGGATCGTCAGGGAACGGTAAAATCGAGGCACGAGCGTCGCATAAATCGATCACGCGGGAACGATCTTCGCGTATCTGGCGATCGTTCTCTCGATTGGCGCGGCAGAATTGGCCGGTGTTCGCAGCCACTTGAAACTGTGCGGCCTTCATCGTCGCTTGGATACCGCCACCTCAACCCACATCTCGACGTGTTTGCATAATTTATTCCGGTGACGTATGGGCACGCGTTATTCTGCGACTGGAATTAACGGCGTCTGTTTACCGCGAACAAATTGGCGCAATTATCGGCGCGGCCTGAATGAATTGTACCCGCGGACGCGACTTCCAAGCAGCCCAACTTCTCTTCCATTCCGCTCTTGTTCTTGCGCCGATAACAAATGGCTCCGCGAATGGTTCGTTCGTTCGTTGTAATCAAATATTCTCGGTTCGCGCGGATTTTCCACCGGCGCAGCTGCTGCACAACAGCTGTTCGCTGTGTAATTTTTACGACGACGATTTGATTATTTGGTTGTTGCCGAACTACTGTGCATTAACTAACGCTCAGAATGATCAATTGACAGACGCTATGTAATGTAATATAATTATATTAAAATATATAAAATTAATATGATATAATTACATTAAAAAACAAAAATTTAAAATTATCAAACATTTAAACAAAAATAATGTATAACATAACATAATTATATATAATATTGTATAATTTTTGTTTAAATTTTAACTTCTATTTTAATTAGATTTAATTTTAATTAAAATTCTAATCTCAATTTCCGTTTAAATTTTAATAATTTTAACATATTATATTATATGTAATTTTTGTTTGAATACTTTACAGTGTATTTTTAGGGACTTGAGCCTACAACCTGCAACCCTGTTTTGCTGTTTCTTTTACTATAATGTCTCTGACGGAAATTTTACGCTTTAATTGTCTAGTGTTAAAGTAGAATCAGAAAAGGATCTTTAAGCATTGTTCTTATTTTAGAGCTTGCTTCGTTAAGAATCGATAGAACGCAACACCAATTGTTTCTCCTGGATCGTTTAACTCGATCGAACGAAGATAAAGTGAGATACAAGACACACAAAGACCTCGTCGTTATATTAAAATGATAAATTATTCGTTAGAATAGTATCAAAATTTATCGGGGAATTTATCAAATTTATGTTGGATTTATCAGACCATAACAGCCACATATTCTTGAAACATACTGATACCGAGTACAACGAAACCTACGCGCATGTACGAATATATATATATATATATATATCGTTTGGTTGAATTATGTAAAATTATGTAAACTATGCTGAAAGCGAGTGCTGCAAGGTATTCGTAATGCAGCGATATTAGATTCAAAGGCAGCTCTGATCTCGGAGCACCGGTAATTAATAAAGTACCCTATCACATGGAATAGAATCGTTCCAAAATTAACCGCGATTTGTGGCACCGGCTCAACTATCACCGTAATACAATGCTATTCTTCCGAATTTACTGTACTGTACATTTACTCGCGTATTTCATTACGTGTCTCATCATTTCCCGATTAAGCGCAATTATCCTTGTTAGCGAAAGGGAACAACTTCGCCACGATAATGAATTTTCTCAGGTCTCGTTTTAATTTGAAAAAAAAATAATCTCCGCTGAAACTGTATCCCATCGAAGACGAAAGTTATTTTTTCACAGTTAAGACAGGGGTGGATAGTTTAAATGAAAGTGAGAGAGAGAGAGAGAGAGAGAGAGAGATTCTAAATTCCAGTCGTTCTAAATTTCACACTCAGATTGAAATTAAAGGTTTCATTTCTAATTGTAGATTCCTGCATCGTAGTTAACAAGTTTCCCGAATATTAGAATCGCACGGTTTGACTTTCCAAATGGCGCATAGATACGCAGAACGAGTGAAATTAAATTTTATAACGCAATTAACGCGAAACTTCGTGAAATAATCCGCTCGATGGAATTGACGAAGAATACGAAACACGTAGAATTAACTGTCTCCCCTTTCACGAGCACGTCGCGCGCGTGCACGCCGCCAGTATCGAAATATTTACGCGTGAATAATTTAGATTCATTACAGAGGACGAGCCATTCCGAACTTAAGTAGAGGTTTAGTAAAGTTAATCAGCGACGAAGTCACACGAACGAGACAACTTCCGTGAACTTAATCAACACGTTGGCTTTCCCTTCTCAAGCTTCCTCACTGGGGACACCGCGCATATTTTTATCTGATTCACTGGCTAGCGTTTCGACAACTCGATCGATTCTTCGTCGAAGCTTCAACTCTTCTCGTCAGATTATTGGCGAATTAATTAAATTAACACAAATGGGAAAAATTTCAATTTGCTTCGATACCCATTACAAAATGTCACAGCCGTGAACAGAGGATATTTGTCGATTAAAAATTACTCGACTTCATTGCTCGAAAATTATAATTCAGTTTCGATTTAACATTCGCGGGACTTGCGGGGAAATCGTTTCAAAGCGACAGAATTACGAAACAACGAAAATTTGCAACGTCTTGGAAGAGTCGTAGAATCTGTCCGTTGGAAGTGATATTTCTTAGAAACGAGAACCGTCGTTCGTAATTCCCCTCGTAAACAGCATAAATGGCATAATTCGGCATTAATTGCCCTCCTTAGTGTCCGACGGACACCGGCAGCAACATCTAATTAATCGAGAAGCAGTGCCGAAGTGCTCGCCGACCGGCGGCTGGCCTTATTTGCACCGGAATTAATAATTCATATTTACACGCGCAATTACAAACACTGGGAAAGCCAGCGGCGTGCATTAACAGCCGAGACTGCAATTAACGTTTCGTGTAGTCTAGCACGCGGTTGTCCTCGTGTGTGCATTGACCGCGAGGAGTCTTGCCCTCAAAGGGCGAAATTAATCGAGCGCCGGCCTCTTGGATTTTCCTAAGCAAGACAATTGATCCAGGCCAATTGATCGAATGATCAAATTACTAACTGTTCGTTCAAACCGAGCGAAACATCTGCGTGGTTCGAGGTTATATTTCAAATCGAATCTTTCTGGACGGTTCTTCCTTAAAAATTACGAATACTTTGGAGAGCTAAAAAGAAAGTACAGTTTGTGGTTTATAACACGTTATGAACTATAATGAGCAGCATTAAAAGAGAAAAAAAGAGGGCTCTTATTTAACTTTTTTAACAGCATCTTATCTATTTGACCTAACTTTTTTTTACATTGCCTATCGGTGTGCATGATTCCAGCCAAACAGGATTAGCTGCAAGAAAAGTTCAAAAGCAAACGATATTCAGTAGGGATTGACGATCCAACATTTTCATTTTCGTGAAAATTATGAAAACAGCAGCTATTTGCTTTCGATGTATCGAATTTGTGCCAAAGATTTCTACGTTTTTCGTTTGTATTTTTCGAAATTGTTCGATCGTCAGTCCCTAGTAAACTAAACTCACACTAAAGATACGCACCGAGTTTCACGGTAATCGATTGTTTCGATTCCGAGATATCTTGCACATCGTTTCTAAAAATCTAGTTTCGAGAAAAACGTTTAAAGTTTCAGATTTCACGTCGTTTTTCATCCTTTACTTACTTTTTTTTACTTATATATCGAGGCTCACAATTCTTACAATCCACAACTAAATTGACTCCAAATCCCCTAATATTCGATTCGCCAAAAGTAACATTTGAATCACACGATTTACACTTTATAATACTGCTTAAAGTTGTAAACAGTGATACAAATTTAATTATTCTGTACCCGCGGATATACTATTATACTCCAAAATAAGTCGTTTTGAAGACTAGAACCTTCTGTATCTTATTTCTAAGTCTTCAAACTATTTGAAAAAAAAACAAAAAGAAATCGATTCTTTGAAAATTTCAAACTGTCCCTTAAATCGTGCCTCGAATTGAATTTGCTGAATTTATTCGGTTCGTCGGGTTCTTTGGATTTTTAAAATTTCTTTCGATAGTCTTTCTTCGAAATTTTCATTCTTTGGCCTCTGCAGATTTTCCTGAGCAGAACAATTAATTCGGAGCAATTAATCGGATGATCGAATTACTCGTAATTGTTCGCTCCAATTGGAACACCTGCGAGGTTCGAGGTTATATTTCAAATAAGAATCTCTCTGCGCGAGTTTCTTCAATTGTCTCTTGAATTGAATTTGCTGGATTTATTCAGTTCATCAGGCTCTTTCGATTTTTAAGATTTCCTTCGGAAGTCTTTCGAAGGATTTCCATTCTTCGAGAGGAAGCACAGACATTACGCGTGTTCTCACGTTTTCGTCGCGTTTGTCATTTTGCAATTTTTTTTTTTTTTTTTTTTTTTTTACATATATAAATGATCAGAGACCGAAGCATTTATGAGCGAATTTTTCTACACTTATGCGAGATTTAAAAGTACAGAATGTACATAATTATTGCACGAAAGTATGTAAAATATTCGAAGCAAACGACTTGTAGTATCTAATATCAGTTTCTAACACTCATTCGGATGTATAATTCATAAATTCAATTAATTACTAACATTAATTTTTATTGTTCCATAAAGTTTTGTCTTTTTAATTATACTCGTAAAAATTAAAGATTTACAAGAATCCGTTATCTACTATGAAAACTACCCTTAAACCAAAGATTAAATCTTCTTAGAATATTTAGAATTACTCTATTAATCTCTCGATCATATCGAAACCTTTTCATATGAAAATTTTTATCTCCAATGATGGCTATTTTCCAATTGAAGAAATATTGTTTATTATGTTTAATCGCTATCTGTCAATTCTTCAATATAGTGGAAATACATACCATGTTCTTTTTCCCAACCTTTTTCATATTTCGCTGTATTTTTCTGTTTTATTTGAGAATCATAGTCAAATGTTTTATTCCCTTCGTACACGAAGGTGGGAAAATCAGGTCACGGGTTCGAGCTAGATAGATTGGTGCTAAAAAAACGGATTGCACGCTGCACACGATCCATCCTGATTCCCTTCGAATTTGATATTGAAGAGAGGCTATTATGTGTCATACAGTTAGCATGATATATGCGCCGATCGCTGGGTAATACGATCAAATTTGCGCGAAATTCGGTAATTGATTATCCCTTTCTTTTCTTTTCAGTGTCAAACGAAGGAATCATTTTAGTTGCACAATCGATCTATCTCTCTATCACACGCTCGGTTACAGGATGTCTTACTCGACTTACACAGAACCATTGTCGATTCTAAATTTGCACAGCCAGTTCCCGAAGATCGATTTTGAAAATACATTTGGACAGAGGTCGCTACAGTCACTGAAAAATTAAATGAACGCGACTGATGAAAAACACGATAAATTCTATCGCTTGTCCTTTATTTATGGAGGAGCAAATTTAAAAAAAAAATAAATAAATTCTACATCGACTTTGATTTAATTTTAAATTTAAAATATTTTTATTTAATTAAAATTATAAATATTAAAAGTTTAAAATATTATACAGACTAAAAATGTCGATCAAGTTGAACTAACGCAACAACGATATTTGATTTTCTCTTAAAAAAAAAAAAAAAAAAAAAAGGATCTATTTCCAAAATACTCATTCCATCGACGAACGAACGCATCGGTAATTTAACACAGTAACCCACCACGTTTCTTCCTAGCCACGCACCGTAAATATTGAAACGAAAAATGAAATTATCCGGACGAGAGTCAATAAAGAGCCCCGTGCCTCGATAAAACGCCGGGGCGTTCGTTTCATTGCAGTTTTAAACGTGGCGGCACACCGATCAAAATGCAAATGTGAACCGCAAACAGGCCGGAACGGCCGATCGATTTGTCTCGCAAACGTTATCAGACCGTTTCATTAGAGACTAATACGCGTTCTTCAGGCAATTGTCGAGTGAAAAAAAAAAAAAATGCAACTTGGAATATATTACTTACGGCCAAAGACGGATGTCGATCAGACAAAGGTGATCGTATTTCTCTCTCCCTCTCTTTCTCTGTCTCTGGGGAAGATTATACTTTATTACGACAGTGAAAGAGCTTTTCCTCGCGAAAGTACTTTGATAAACGGTGAAAATGGGAGGGGAGGGGGGAGAGAGGTGAGAAGTCAGAATAAAAGTGGAGTCATTCTTTGACGAGGAGAGAGGTTACTTGAAAATTTTCTCGTGAAATCAAAGAATGGTTTACGCGACTATGGCGAATCAACTCGCTCGAACTCGTTCTATGTTCTTGGGATGAGTTATTAATTGCAATTCGGAGAGAAATTTACCTGATGATTGCTTGTCTTACGATTTTCTTCTCAGTCTTTGGTGAACATTAGTTACTATATTAGTTACAACACTAATATATAAGTAATATTCGTTACTATATTAGTTAACTAATATATAATGTATATAATATTAATTGTAATACTAATATTAATATATATTATATATTAATATAACTATTATATAATGTACATAATATTATACATAATGCATACAACATATAACTAATATATATGTTATTACTAACATGTACGTTGCATCGTGTCTAGATATAAAGCATCGAAAGCATTATATATAATGTATTTATATTTATATTAATATAGTATTATATTTGTAATTATAATATTGTATTTATATTTATATTAATATAATATTATAATTATATTAATTAATATTTTATTAATATTATACGTTGTATATAATTTGTATTCGTTCAATCTTCAGTCGGAAGAATTAAAATTGGAAATTCAAATTGACATTCCACAGGACTACAATTTCCTTTTCCTTTCCAATTCGGAATCACAATTTCCATCGCGAGTGTAACTCGATATTATAACTCAAACGGTTAATACGTCTTATTTAAGTTTGTAAAACTGTGCTTTTTGCGAGATCAATAATTTATCATTGTTATACGTATTTCACTTTATCGAAATTTCATAGAATTATAAGTCTAAATAAATGGTGAATAAATATTGAGGGAAAAGAATTGCAAATAAAATGTTGCGAAAGCGTTATCAAACAACTGTTGCGTATATAACACAGTAGCATTTTTCATAGTACGATTGGTCAATCTTCGAAACAACATTCGATCATTTAATTTCGAAACTTTCTCACTTATTTAATCGGTTAATCTCCATCGCGATATCTGTAAAACGTAATTGAATCCAAATTCCAACTACACACGCTATCGTTTGATAAATAACATTTGCTTGATGATATATTAAATAGATACATTATCGTATTATTTAATAATATTTAATTTATTTATATTATAGTTATTTATTAATATTTAATTTATGTTAATATTCAATCATATTAAAATATATTTCGTTGGTTTGGTAAAGTTTGCGATTGTGTGATAAAAATGTTCGTTTTCTATCGTTTCTTGACACGTTCGCAGAACTGCGCCCATGGATGTTAAAAAGGAGAGAATTTTGTTTCGATTTGTCGCGATTGTGGTTCACAGCTTTCGATAGCGGTTGAAACATCCGCGAAAATTCGGGAAAATCGAAGTTTGGTGGAGGGACGGATACACTCCGGTTGGTGGTTGTTCGGTTGCATTAGTAATGAGATGGTACCGTGTATGTGACATTAGCTGATGAGAAACGCGAAGAAGGAGGACAGGTCTGGGAAAGAAGAAGGGCCGTATAATGTATTTATGTTCCTGCCGGTACAGCGACGCGGAAATATGTCCTCATGAGGCGGACTAATTTCTTTGAATGATACTTCACCGCGTAGACGTTGTTTATGACTCTACTTTGCCACGCTATGCGGGCTTGTATTAACGCCACCGTTCTCCGGAATTTTTATTGATATTAATATTTTTCTAGAAGATATTAATATTAATATCTTTATTGATATTAATATTTTTCCAAAGGATATTAATATTAATATTTTTATTGAGATTAATATTTTTCCAGAGCATATTAATATTAATATCTTTATTGATATTGATATTTTACCAGAGGAATTTTTATTGATATTAATATTCTTCCAGGGGATATTAATATTAATATCTTTATTGATATTAATATTTTTCCAGAGGATATTATTATTAATATCTTTATTGATATTAATATTTTTCCAGCGAATATTAATATTAATATCTTTATTGATATTAATATTTTTCCAGAGGATATTAATATCTTTATTGATATTAATATTTTTCCAGAGGATATTAATATCTTTATTGATATTAATATTTTTCCAGAGGATATTAATATCTTTATTGATATTAATATTTTACCAGAGGAATTTTTATTGATATTAATATTTTTCCAGAGGATATTAATGTTTTCTCGACCGTCGAGAATTCACGAATATTGTATCATAATTTGTACACAAAAGCGCGTGAATTTGAAACTCGGTTGCACGTCTGTCTCGATATTATGGCAATAGTGATTGATACAGTTAATTGGAATTATAATTGTAGCTGTCTTTCAGAGGTCGGCATGTGGGAGTGTTAAATGTCACAGCAATTAAACTGTTGTTATGGTACGCATAAATTGAGAATAATTAAATGACGGTGTAGAATAAAATGAAAATGACAGATAGAAATAACGAAATAACGATGTAAAATAAAATACGAAGAATAATGAAATGATGGAAGTAGAGTGGAGGGAATCGTACGGTTTTCCTGAATAATAGCTTCTAACTACTGTGAAACTAAAATAGCGAACAATCGTAAGCAATTCATCATTCATACGAAATAATTATATACGACGATCATTGCAGCCACGTAACCAAATTTTATTTCACAGGAAAAACGTGATACGAATAATATGAATAATTTATATTTACTTCGTTTTGGAAAGTATGGCAAAATTATTTTAACAAATATGAAATTACTGTTGCATCGGTATCGGCTAATTCTCACAAATTGGTTCGTAAAACGATGATCGATTTATTCGACGCCCAATACGAATTTCAGACCCACGGAAAAATATATACCGTGTCATTTTAGTCCTTGATCCGGACAGCCTAATTCACTGAACGTGTGTACAGCGCAATTTGCACAGCCGGGGCACGTAGCTTGACGAAACCGGCAGCGAACTGGCCTTTAGAAATTCAGGCTTAGCGCAAACATTTATTGCGCGCCTGTATACGCTCTGCGAATTGGTTAATCCCATCGCATCTGCGTGATAAAGCGGGCAACGTTTATGAGCAAACGGCAACTCGGATTAAATAAACAGCGATAAATCAGAACTTACGAGGCGCGAGGAAACCTTCTTCTTCGTCACCTGAAACGAATTTTTTCGTCGCACGCGAGCCTGGACTCGCTGGTCGCGTTTCTCAAGCTCAAGAAAAAACAACTGACGGACGTTCGCGGGATTTCATTGAATGTAAATAATCAAACGTTTGAAACAGTTCGTTAAATAGTTGTTCGGAAAAATCGTACAATCGTAACTGAAAACCTAACTATTCTTTGAAAAATTTTGTCAAACAATTATTGAGAAAAGTTATGCAACCTTAAAAAATAACGAGTGTGATAAACACCATTGACTGTGAAAGCATGAATAGAATTTGACGAAAATCTTAATAATCGTTTTGAAAAATTTGTTAGATAGTCATCCAAAGAGATTCTACAATTCTAGAAAATAACAGAGTATGACAAATATACAATCGTAATCTAACTAATCTTTGAAAAATTTTGTTAAACAATTATTCAGAACAATTATGCAACTTAAAAAATAACAAGTGTGACAAGCACTATTGATTGTGGAAGTATGAGTAGAACCTGACGAAAATCTTAATAATCGTTTTGAAAAATTTGTTAGATAGTCATCCAAAAAGATTCTACAATCCTAGAAAATAACAGAGTATGACAAATATACAATCGTAATCTAACTATTCTTTGAAAAATTTTGTTAAACAATTACTCAGAACAATTATGCAACCTAGAAAATAACGAGTGTGACAAACACTATTGATTGTAAAAGTATGAGTAGAACCTGACGGAAATCTTAATAATCGTTTTGAAAAATTTGTTAGATAGTCATCCAAAAAGATTCTACAATCCTAGAAAATAACAGAGTATGGCAAATATATTATTTTATTATCAAAATATACTAATTACTAATACAAATATACTATTATATTATTAATTTCAACTGACAACGAGAAATTCATTAAGATTCATAAAACGTTCTTCTTTTTCTACATTAGATATTCGAAAAAATTCGATAAAACTTTTGTACACTGTATCTTTTCATTAGTTATATTATCGTTTAATCTCGTCCGGAAGTGAAAACTAATTAAACAAATAATTATTCAGAAGAATTGTACAATCGTACCTGAAAACCTAACTACTTTTTCAAAAATTTTGTCAAAAAATTATTTAGAAAAATTGAGTAGAACCTGACGAAAATCTGACTAATCGTTTTGAAAAATTTATTAGATAGTTAAAAAAGATACTATAATTCTAGAAAATAACAGAGTATGACAAATATACAATCGTAATCTAACTATTCTTTGAAAAATTTTGTTAAACAATTACTCAGAAAAATTATACAACCTAGAAAATAACGCGTGTGACAAACACTATTGATTGTGAAAGTATGAGTAGAAAATCTGACGAAAATCTTAATAATCATTTTAAAAAATTTGTTAGATAGTCACCCAGAGAAATTCTACAATCTACAATAGAGTATGACAAATATACTATTTTATTATTAAAATATACCAATTACTAATACAAATATACTATTACATTATTGCTTTCAACCGACAACAAGAAATTAAGAAATTAATTGAGACTCATAAAGCGTTCTTCTTTTTCTGTTTTAGATATTCGACAAAATTCGAAATGAAACGTTTGTACACTGTATCTTTCCATTAGTTATATTATCGTTTAATCTCGTCCGGAAGTGAAAACTAATTAAACAAATAATTGTTCAGAAGAATTGTACAATCGTACCTGAAAACCTAACTACTTTTTCAAAAATTTTGTCAAAAAATTATTTAGAAAAATTGAGTAGAACCTGACGAAAATCTGACTAATCGTTTTGAAAAATTTATTAGATAGTTAAAAAAGATACTATAATTCTAGAAAATAACAGAGTATGACAAATATACAATCGTAATCTAACTATTCTTTGAAAAATTTTGTTAAACAATTACTCAGAAAAATTATACAACCTAGAAAATAACGCGTGTGACAAACACTATTGATTGTGAAAGTATGAGTAGAAAATCTGACGAAAATCTTAATAATCATTTTAAAAAATTTGTTAGATAGTCACCCAGAGAAATTCTACAATCTACAATAGAGTATGACAAATATACTATTTTATTATTAAAATATACCAATTACTAATACAAATATACTATTACATTATTGCTTTCAACCGACAACAAGAAATTAAGAAATTAATTGAGACTCATAAAGCGTTCTTCTTTTTCTGTTTTAGATATTCGACAAAATTCGAAATGAAACGTTTGTACACTGTATCTTTCCATTAGTTATATTATCGTTTAATCTCGTCCGGAAGTGAAAACTAATTAAACAAATAATTGTTCAGAAGAATTGTACAATCGTACCTGAAAACCTAACTACTTTTTCAAAAATTTTGTCAAAAAATTATTTAGAAAAATTGAGTAGAACCTGACGAAAATCTGACTAATCGTTTTGAAAAATTTATTAGATAGTTAAAAAAGATACTATAATTCTAGAAAATAACAGAGTATGACAAATATACAATCGTAATCTAACTATTCTTTGAAAAATTATGCAACCTAGAAAATAACGCGTGTGACAAACACTATTGATTGTGAAAGTATGAGTAGAAAATCTGACGAAAATCTTAATAATCATTTTAAAAAATTTGTTAGATAGTCACCCAGAGAAATTCTACAATCTACAATAGAGTATGACAAATATACTATTTTATTATTAAAATATACCAGTTACTAATACAAATATACTATTACATTATTGCTTTCAACCGACAACAAGAAATTAAGAAATTAATTGAGACTCATAAAGCGTTCTTCTTTTTCTGTTTTAGATATTCGACAAAATTCGAAATGAAACGTTTGTACACTGTATCTTTCCATTAGTTATATTATCGTTTAATCTCGTCCGGGGGGGGGGGGTGAAAATTCACGCCCAAGAGCAAGTCACCCGAAACGAATTTCTTTCGATATATGTTGGTGAAGGGCCCGGACGCGCTGGCTGGTCTCTCGTTTGTCAGTCCGGGTGAAAAAAAGGCCAGGCCTTCGTTGCGAACGTTCGCGGGATTTCATTCGCGTCGAATTGCAGCAACGTACGCGACACGTTGCCTAGCAATAATCCGGCGATTCTTCTTGTCGTGCGCGCGAAATTTTCAACATTTGCGAGACAAACGAGAAAGGAAGGTGCCGCGGAGCCTGGAACCGCAAAGCCTAGGCGACGTTTCCGCTCCGAACGTAACGAACATCCCTGAAACCGTGGGAACGTTAATATCTCCTGGAAATTCGTGTAATTTCCTCCTTTTTTCTTTTTTTTAATTTCTTTTGCTTCTTCTTCGTCTTCTCCTCCTCCTCCTTCCCTTTTCTGCTCTTTTCCTCGTTCTTTTCGCATGGCCGTTTGCCTCGCGGTAATTGCACAAAGGTCCGCGTGTCATCAATATTTCAAAAGGTCGCGTCGAGCGGCGGCTAATGCGATTTTTTTCGAGTTGACCTCTCGGAGTGCGTTCTTGTTTCCCGGGGAAATTTTTCGAGAGCCGGCCGAATAACGAGATAAAGGATTAAAAGCTGACTACGGAAGCAGCGCCGCGCACAGAGACCGAATTAAAAATCCATTCGGCGCACACTCACTTCCTCGATGGATATACGATTCCTCCTCCTGCTTCTTCTTCCTTCTTTTTTTCCCTTCTTTTTCCTCGTTTCAGTTTCCTTTTCCTTTTTTTTTCTGTTTTTTCTATCTTTTTATTTCGTTTTCGTACCGGATTTTTTCTGCTGCGTTGGTGGAAGTTGTTCTTTCTTTTTTTCTTTTTTCGTGCCACGAATGCGGGACAAATGCCGAGAGTAACCGTAAATGAGAGATTTTTTTTTATCGGAGATTCGTTCTCGCGCGATCGGACATTTTTTTTCTGTTGCCGAATCGGGTTGTTTACCGGGCGAATATTTTCGAACAGAAGAGGTGGTAATAGTGGTCGAGCAAAGATTTTCAAAGTTAGATTGTTCAATTTTTATCGAACGAGAAAAATCGATACACGTGACAGAATCGTTAATTTGAGAAAATTAATATTAATTCTACTATGATTCTTGCAGAATTAGAATTCTACTATGATTCTACTATGATTCTACTATGATTCTTCAGAAAATTAACATTAATTCTACTATGATTCTAATTTGAGAAAATCAATATTAATTCTACTATGATACTTTGATAATTCATAATTAATATGATGAATTAAAGAAAGATGATAAAAATATATTCGAAATAATGAAACTATTAATATTAATGTACCAACTAATACATGAATACCATGAAAACCTGTAGATAAAAAAAAAATTGAACCATAAATTCTATCATTTATACAAAAATAAGAATTTTTATATTCAAAAATTTGAATAAAAGAAAAATATAAACCTATTAAAATTGTAAAAAATAATGATTTTAATCTTTTTAAAAATAAATTATTCAAAAAATATAAATGACTCAAAGTAATATAAAAACCTGAAGTAATTAAAGTAAATGTATTTAATAATGGAATTTCTATATAATTAAATACTTTAATTATTTTAGGAGGTCATATTATATTAATTTCAATTGATGGAGAAATTGAACTATGAAAAAAAGTTCAAAAAAAAGAAAAAAAAAAAAAAAATTCAGAAATAATAAATATTACTATTCTAAATTTTAATATAATTTTAATATAAAATGTATGATATCCTATAAATGTTCTTTCTCGAATAATATCTCGAAATCATAAAATTTTAATAAAAATTAAATTTATAAATATAATTAATATTAAAAATAATAATAAACCCGTTATAATACAATATAACAATCCAAGTATTTTATTACGAATCTTGCCAAATATTTTTAACCTTAAATCGGTAGTATTGAAAAATTATACAAAAAATAATATAAAATAATATAATATAAAGCAAAATAATATAAAATAATATAATATAAAATAAAATAATATAAAATAATATAAAATAAAATAATAAAAAAATAGCTATACAGAAACCAAAAAGAAAAAAAAGAAAAAAGAAGAAGGAGAAAGAAAGAAAGAAAGAAAGAAAGAAAGAAAAAACACTACAGAAGCAAAAAGACGATAAATGATGTAACTGACGTAGAGAGAGTCACGCGCGTATTAGAGCTCAAAGAAACAAGTTTCACGAGAACAGAGCGATTGCTCTCGGGGTCGGAGGAGCGAGGGATCAACTCTTGATGTTCGAACGTCGTCGTCGAGGTTGGATAAAGCGTGCAAGCCGAGTTACGAGAGGCGGCTGATCTTTTCTTTTTTTCTCTCCTTTCTAGAACTCTCCTTTTGAGGGAGACCGAGACTGTTACGGTTACTGGGTATAAGAGCTACGATCGAGAGTGTTCCGGGAATGTCTCACGGGGATGGGAGGATGAGAATGACGATGGAAGGTGCAATTGTCGAGAGTGAGGTCGAACAGAATGAATATGAAGTGGTGGGAAGGTGTAGTCAACCGTTGTTAGATGTCAGATTCTCGTTTACTTTTTCTTACAACAGCTACTCGCTGAAACGAAGTAAAAATTGCTCGGTTGAAAAATCAGAAGAATTTCTAATGATTTCTTTCTTTACGTAGAATATTTGGAATGTTGTACTTTTCTTTATTGTTAAGTAGAATTGTAGTCTTTACAAGGTGTAGTACTCTGGATATTATGGATTTAGATCCCTGTGTAAATGAATATCATGGGTTTTAGTATACTTGGATAAACATCGTAGATCTTTTTTAGAGAACATTGGTAGATCTCCTTTTGGAATATTTTGAAACTTTTTTTACTCGTAAATTGTATTTAAATGGCTAAAAGTATACTTAAGAGAATTAAGTTTCATCGGAAATTATAGTACGAGAGACACTGGAAAAGGAAAATTCAAATGAAAGATTTTAATAAAGTGACAATGAAGTCGGAAGTAAAATTCATCGGATTCATTATGAATTGACATCATGTGTATATATTTCAAGAGTTTTAAGTTTAATTCTTAGTTTAACAATTATTCATTTTTCATTCATTTGTTTGAAAATTAAGCATCGAGTTTAAATTAATTAGTTTACTAAATTTCAAATTATAATCTCACTGCCATTCAGTGAGAATCAATTAAATTCTCTTGCTCAATTTCAATTGGCAAAAGTAATCACGAAGTAGTTAAGTCAATTTCTTAATCACATTTCAGACATTTCGCTTGCAATTGTAAACGTCGAAAGGGAAAATATTATGACTGCAATTATTGACTTTATTGTCGAAAGTGTTTTTAATAATATCGAGCTTTTTCAACTTAGTTAATTTTCCTCGCGATTACTTTATTCGTCAAGTCTGTTTTCACGCAGGGTGATGATTGAAAATCTGCTTGTAGAAAAATATTAATTATTTCAGCTTTATTTAGAAAAATTGACAATTGTATCAATTTTTATTCATCTATAGAAAGTTATTGATATTATAACTTAATAATATATTATATATATCATATTGTATTATAATATATATATATATTAATTTTATTTATATCAATTTATATTATATTAATAATATAATATTAATAATAAACTTAATATTATATAATAAAATATAATAAATATAATAAATATTAATATATATTATATTATTGTTATTATATTATATTAATAATAATAACACAATAATATTAAAAATAATTTAATCTGTAGCAGCGGGCCATACAAACTACTTTCCTTCCTTTAACTATAGCTTTCCTCAACTTAACGCGAGTACTGTGGTCGCGACACTCTCGACCCAGTGGGGAGATCGACGCAGTGGAGGGGATAGCGCTAGCGATCAGGAAAGTGGGGTTAACAGCCGCCAGTTAGCCACCTCTGGTCTAGACGAAAATGAATTATTTCTATTTATCTTCCAACTAAATTCTCGACGAATTTCCCTTCGGCGTTGCTCGATCGTCGCGTGGGATTATAATCCCGTAATTTGCCTCGATGGCCGCAGATCAAACGATCGATCGTATAGGAGAACTATCTGGAAGTTTCGAGGTTCTGCACGGTACAAAACCATTGTACTATCCACGTTTGCACGAACGACACGCGTCGCTCGACGTTCTATCCGGGTATCACGAGCACACGATCCAGGCCGATTCCCCTGCGGCCAGCCAGCGAACTTCGCGAGAGTGCTCCGCTCGAGGCGTCTGTTCGCAGTTTGCAAAACGATAGCTAGCAAGATTCGAACCGAGATAATAAAAAAGGAAAAAAGTAAAAAGTAAAGGAAGAAGGTTGCACGAGCAGCGAACGCGTGCGCGGAATATCGTCCAAGTGCCTTCTATTCGAACGATTCCATTTCGTTCTTCTTCTTTTCTTGTTTCTTTGTTTTTGTTATTTATATTGGACAGACGTATCACATATGTTTATTCTGTTAGATCGACAGATAGAACTAGCAACAGAGAGACGTTTGCGAAAATGGATTTTCCGCGAACAGGGAAACAGCTGTCTGTTTCTCTTTGGTGGTAGAGAGTCGGGTAAATTTAGCAGAATGTCACCTCGGAATAAACTGTTCTTCTTCTTTTCGACGATTATTGTGATTTTCTATCGAGTTCGTTGCTTCGTCGGCGGTTCCACGTGAAAGGGAAAGTTTGAAAGATTGACCCATTAAAGACCAATCGTCGTCACGATATTTTATTTCACTTGCAGTTAATCGATGTCGTCTATTGATTCTACTTCGCACTATGAAATGAAAATTCCAAGGATTTGCCCAATATTTCTTCCTCGTTGTGTTCCTTTCACAGATTTCCTCATTTTATGAAATTCAAAGAAATGCACGTGTCTGTAATGTTACAAAAAACAACTGCTTGGTCCTTAATGAGCTAATACTTGATTGACGTAGACAAAAGTATCGTCAACATGAATTAACGTTCCAAAAACTCAACTTATCAATAGATAAGTGCAGACATATAGATTCATGCCTTTGTAAAAAAGCGAAATCTGTTTCAGATTGTTCATACAATTAAATCAAATTGAAATTGATTAAACGGTTTATATAATTAAATTAACTTGAAACTGAATCAAATTGTTTATATACAATTAATTAAAAAATCTATAACCTTCTGCGAAGCAAAGCTGTAGACATTTACGTACACCTTACATTGTTTCACAGACATCTACAAAATATCTTATTTCACCTAAATTCATTAGCAGTCAGATTTATTGTTGGATGCGAACGGAATAGAAACGAATTGTTCGTCAACTGATTTATCAATGCCAACGGTGTATTCACAATTTCAAAAATAATCCATCATCCCGATCGGTATCGGAATCCGCTCTATACTATAAATATCCCCCCCCTCCCCTCCCCCCCCTCCTCAAGGTGTACCTCCTGCCACCTTGTACACGCCATTCTAACCGCGAGTTCTCCTCTCAGCGGGATCGTTATCGTTATCAGATGGCTTGCGAATGGAACGTCGAATCGTCGTCCACGCAACAACAACCCCCGTGTCTGAGGGGGTTGTTGCCAGCTCCCCTCCCCTCCCCTCCCCACCCCCCTGGTTTTGCGACCAGCAGCTCGAGCTCGTTCGCAAGAGAATTTCGCGGTGAGAAGCGGCGGCCGTCCGCTTTGTGTGACGAGAGGTTTCGCGAAACTTCGGGACGCTTGTTAAACTGGCAAGGGCCGCGAGTCCCGCGTTTATTCCGCGCGGCATCGTCGGCTGCCCCGGCAACTTATAAACTTGGCAAACCATAATCGGCTGTCGCTATCTTGTCGGCCGCGCTGACGAGCCACTGATTCGTAAGTCAAACCGTCTCGGTCACGCGAGGACGTCAGGCACTCTCGTCCGTTATCGCGATTTCAGCCCAACGTAGAACGTAGGCCGCGGCTTTCGCGCGATCGATGACGCGTCAGGCGGAACGGCCCGGCCGGCGTTTTCGTATTTAACTTACGCGTTACGAGGCACCGAACGCGTCGGAAACCGTTTAACCTCTGGTTGTTGGCTGTGCCGACGATTTTGAAAGCGTGTGTTGTCTACACTGTGTCGCTAGAACGATTATACGACGCAAAATTGAATAAATAACAAGGGAAGTTAATACTAGTCCCTTTTCTTCTTGAAAAATCAATAATAACATAATTAATGTATATTATATCGTTATTAAATATTATTACAGTATATTTATAGTATAATATATAATATAATATTATAGTATATTTATAGTATATTATTTATATTATAGTAGATAATATAATATATATTATATTATTATTAAATATTATCATAGTATATTTATAATATATTATTTATATTATAATATATAATATAATAATATAGTATATTTATAGCATATTATTTATATTAGATAATATAATTTATTATTATTATATTAAATATATTATTATTATATATTATTATTATATTAGAAATTATTACAAAACATTAATAAATAACATTATAATTAACATTACTTTGTACAAAACTTAGACATTCGTAATTTTCTTGTAGAAGAAAAAAGTCAAATATTTGGGAAAACTGAAAAGAAATTAGAAATTTAAATTATCGACCATTTTTTTTATCGTTATTCGTTTATATATGTTGGTGGTTCCAATGTTAGGAAATCTACGAAACTTGATAGAGCTTTGATAATTTTGTTTTGTAACCAGAGATTTAGAAAAGCAATGTGGCCAAATTGCGCAACTTTCGATGTCTGTACTTACGATAGTACTGCAATTATTAGAATTAAATTACCAATTAAAAGAATATTGATAATCTTATACTCTTGTTATTGGAGCTTTTTGAATTGCTGAAATTTGAACTTATTATTAAATTATTGAAACATTGATTCTTAAGATTGGAAAAATACGAATTGAAGGATTTGAAGACTGTTCTCGTATTCTCATTTGACCGTGAAATAGATCGGATTTTCTCCCATATGAAAATAAAGCTATTCGATTATTCAAACAGTGTTTGTGTCACGATTAGCACGGATAATTAATCTACTGTATTATCCAAACAGTCGTGTCCCAATAACTGAATCAAGTCAATTAACAAAATAGTCACTCAATGGTATATATTTGTCATTAAACTAACAGAATTGACGAGTTAGAATAACATTAACTAATTTGTTATGCTGTCTCCAATTTCGACTAAATGCATAAATGATTCGTGTACTTTAATTAAAATACGACATAATTATTCTATCTATCCTAGACTTGTCACAGTGTTTAATATATTTCGACATTTAATTTTTGTGATAATCGTGAATCATTAGAGAAAGTATCGGTATTGAAGAAAAATAAATTCTTCATCGCGTAATTTATATAGAAATGGAAAAGGAAAGTGTTTTATGTAGAGACGACTAACCTACGAGAAGCTAGCATGTTTAAGAAAGCAAGCACAAAGTACGATCTACGATTAATTTTGCAAAAGATCAAGCCCTTCTAGTCACGTTCTCATATTTTTGTCACTGATGACAAGGAAAAAATAACTTCAGAAACAGTTGCAGAGACAACTGTTTGATACATAATATAACTAAAAAAAAAATCTCTCATTTTCGTAAAATGACATCGAAATGAAATTAAGCTTCGTGGAATTACGTAGGTTCGAAATTTGCGTATCGTGTTATTAACTTTCTAACGATAAGAGAAATTTATCGAGTTATGCAACATGACGCACGACTATGTTAAATGCTTCGCTATCTGAAAATTAATGAAGTGTAGCTGATCAACCGATACGTTAGATATTTATTGGAAACACACACACACACACACATATATATGTTCTGGCAGCATGTTCCGATTGCGCAATGTGTACTTGAAAAAGATAATCCAGTTTTTTAAAAAAATTATTCAACTTAATAAATAGTTGAAATAAACAATTGTTCAACGTAAAGTTTAACTTGCGCGAAAACGTCCAACGGAATTTTTAACGAAGAGAACTTTTCGTTCTCAGTGGAGATTAATGTGAAATTTTTTCAAGCCGCATTAATATCATCAGATCTGATGGTCTCATATTTACGATTTTTGCATACTGTAAAGACGCAGGAATTATACCCGAAAATGTATAAAATATTCAAAGCATTAAAAATGTCAAACGAATCCCTAATTATACTTTTATATATTTTACTTTATACTTTTAAAAATGTCAACGAATCCCCAACTACACTTTATATATTTTATATTTATATATTTAATATTATATATATTATATATTTTACTAATAATATTATATATTTTATATTAAATATAAGTTGAATAAATTAAATACATATTAATATAAATTAAATGAAAACTAATATAAGTTAAATAAATTAAACATACATACGATATAAATTATAAATATATTTATATATATTTGATATATTTTATGATGGATTAAACAATCCCATTCCACTTCTCTGATTGCATTCGCGAAGACTCGAATTCACGTAGAAATCTGCGATCTGGTAATAATAGTTCGAAAACTGTTCAACCGAAGCGTACATCAACGTCGATCCCGCCCCCTAATAAAGACCACTTACGTCCATTACGTCCCGTGAAACGTTAACCGTGGATGCCTCGAGAAGGAGAAACAGTACAAGAAACACAGAACTAGGAGAAAAAGTAAGTTCCCAATGGTAAAGAATAACGTTCCTCCATTGGCAAAAAGTTGGCATAGTAGCTAGGTAGGAAGAAAGAAAGAAAGAAAGAACGAAGGAGCAGAGGAAACGAAGAAAAGACGAAGGAGCTCCGTCCTGGCTCGAGTGAAGCAGGGAGGAGAGGGGGGGGAGGCACGTTGGGAAACGGTAATGGCGGTACTTTCAAAGTATACTGAAATGTAAACTGGAACGTGTCTCGCGTGGAAGTGGAAGTTTCGTAGGTAGCGTGAGAACGCATCTTCAAACACGGATATGGCTGCGATGTGCGAAGTTGCATTAATTAAAGGAAAAGAGAAAGAGAGAGGTAGAGAGAAGGTAACTGGGCGTTTCGTTTCGACGTTCAAACAGCGCGGGAGGCTCTGCGAGCACAATAGAGAAACAGACAAACGAACAAGTTTCCGCCAAAGTATTTTCCTACTTGGAGGAAACGAAGCATCGATGACGCGATTGCAACGGGATTTTAAGGATTGCTAGGCAATCCTATTTCTCAATTCTTCGCGAGTCACGATGTTCGCGAGTACTGCCATGAACATCTGTAATTAACTGTACATTTCTGTCTGTACGGATTGACTTCAAAGTTGAAAATATTCAGTTTATATAGCAGAGACGTTGTTACGTGGTATATGAAACAAATGTTGATTTATAATTGAAAAAATGTTGATTTTTAATTGCAAACCACGAATTAACAATGATTTGTAATTAGACATTGATATGAAACAAATTGACATTTTAATTGAATCTCTGTTCAGAGGTCTTAGAACTGTATCATATCAGTTTAGAAATTGGGAGAAGAATGTGCTATGATAAGGACATTAGTGTACTCGTGATATTTATCACGTAGAACGACTATCCATTCGATTATGTTCGTCGAAAATATGAAAATAGTGTACGAGACGGTAGTCTAATTGCAATAGAAATCTTATCAACAGAATCCGTATATTTGTGCAGATTCAAATTTTTATAAATGGAGAAATAGATACAAAGATTTCTAGAAAATAAATGACGAGTCTTGTGCGTACTTTTAATATTTTGCATATCAATATATTAAATATTATCACATTATTTGCAACATCAAATATTCTCTATCTTTGTTTCTAATTTTCACAAGAATTATTTCGCGCAACGATTTTCTCTTTTTTTTTTTTTTTTTAATAATAATAAACATGTGGTTCGACGTAGAACCGATAATTTCATTCTGAATCCATTAAAATTTTAATACTTTTCACAATCGTGTTCAAAGACTAAAGACTAACTACAAGTATAAACCTTTCTCACTCATAAATAATAATTAAAAAGGAAGCAAGGAAGCGTGACTCCTGTAATTGTATTCTTCTATCCAAGACGCATGAAGTTGCAGAAAGTTTGCGCACAAAAGAGCTAAATTTTCTCCTTGCAGCAACTTCGTAGCTGAGTTTTAAATAAGTAAACTTTATGCAAGCGTTTCTTTTCTTTTTCTACTTTAACCCAAAAGCAAGAATTATGTCATGGCGCGTCTATAGTGCGTCCATAGAGCGATCCACGAAATTGAAATTAAAATACTATTAGCAGGAGAAATCTTGAATTAAAATATTTCTGATTTCGTTTCATTCTAATCGAACGAATAATATGAATAATATCACTTGTGCACGAAGTATGTCACTAATGAAGGAAATTCTATCTATTCCATCTAGTCTATTGCTATTATTTATTATATTATATTACTGTTATTTTATATATTATTATTATATTATATTACCATTATTTTATATATTATTATTATATTATATTACTATTATTTTATACATTATTATTATTTACTCTATTTGTTCTATAAATTCTATCCATTTTTAGTAATTATGCATCCTCGTTGAAATGCAATGAAATTACAAACGAGAAAAGTTTTATAAAAAAATTTTCACGGTCGGTATTCAAATATATCACCGTGTTATTATTCTGTCGAAAACGCAGAGCCACAGGAACAGATTTTACATCCTTTCGACATGATAAATAGTTACTCTCTAAAATCCTCTCTAAAATTTAATAATTATGTCCGTCATGTCTCGATACTGGCGCATAATAAAATTTCAAAGATCCTCGCACAACCAACATCGCGTGTGTGCGTACATTCGTAAAAATTTCACTGTTCACTCCAACGATTCTCTGCGCTTTCCGTCGCTCGATCGAAACACAGAAAGACAAGAGCTTTGACCGCGACACGGTGAAAAATTTCGATCTCCATTTCGCCCAGGGATCGCAGGGATTTTCCTGTTTTTCTCCCCGCGGTGATTATCGAGCCCGGTGGACAACCTTTGCAATTAAAATTGCAACAGTCGCGTGGAAAATGGCGAGGAAAGGGACTCCGCGGATGAGAACTCAAAGTGAGTGCACAGATAGGATGGGAAATTTTCGCGAAACCAGATCACCGCATTCCGCGTTGAATTCCACGTCTGAAGATCGCATTTCAGATCCCATTCGTGGCCACGATTTTTGTTCAAACGTTCGCTCAGCGTGTCTCTCTCTCCTTCTATTCTCCACTGTGCGTGCGTATACATGTATATTGGCGTGCGTGCGTGCGCGTGTGTGTGTGTGTGTGTGTGTGTGTGTCTTTCGCGCGGTTTCACGAGCTGGTTTCTCCAGCCGATTCGGTAAACGGTGTTTGCACGGCGCGTTTCTTCCATTCGAGAATTGAACGTCAACCTGACGCTATATGTATCCGCCGACCGTGAAATTATCGTCCATCAACGACTTAAACTCCTGCGAGATCGTGCGAGTACACCTGTCCGTGCATGAAGCATATCGGGTCGTTCTACGCTTCGAATCTTCCAGCTCTTTCGCGGTCTCATAAACTTTTTATTGACGTATAGATTATAATTTATAAATTATAGTTATGTGATTTTATAATTTTTATGCAATTTGTATAAAATTATTAAATTTATATAATTTTCATATAATTTATATAAAATTATTAAATTTATATAATTTCTATATAATTTACAGATTATATTTATATGTATAATATATTACACGTAATATGTTATTCACGTTACATACTTTATGTAGATATACATGTATATATAAAGGAAGATATATAGAGTGCGTTCGGAAAAAGATTGTGAACCTAAATTCAATTTAAAAATAAGATTGACACATTTGAAAGAAAGGTTCGGAAGAATTGTTAATTATAAAGATTTATTAAATCTTATTAACTACAAAGGATTTAGTTTAAGAATTGAGAATTATTAAATATTTGATTTATTCTGCACTTTGAAATTTCCGTAGCGTGGTTATCATTATTTAATCAATTTAGCGAAAATACAAATGTAAATATAAGATTCTATCAATCATTTCACACGTACACTGAAAGCTGGTCTGGTTATGGAATACTGAAATATGGAAATCGAAACGCAAGACTCGCAAAACAATTTATAAATAACATAACTTTCTGTAGCATTTTTAATTTTAAGCTTCCTGTATTACAGTTTCGCAAATCTGACAGAGTTATGAAATATTTCGTGTTATTTTCAATTTAGGTGAAATATATCGATATCAAAATCTATGGGCCTGCGTGTGAAACGTTTAGTTTCACCTGTTAAATATTTTAATCGATAAAAGTAAAGTTCTGTTTCGCTTTTATGTCAAACACCCGTTTCAATCGAACGATACAACAAATAATTACAACACTTTATCCCTTTTATTCCTCGATCCTTATAAAATTTACTTTTCTCTCAACTTTCCAAATCTGAAACGTTTAAAACTCTCAGAATCCCAAATTTTACCAAGACTCCCCGAATGCTACATAAAATTTTCTCAAAAGAAGAAAAAAAAGAAGAGAAATTGAATTTCATTGTTTTTCGATACTCTCTGGAAAGTTTCCAATAATTGTCGGCGACGAACCGCCACGTAATTACCCGAAGGTGGAACTTGACGAAGCTGAAACAGCGGCAGGATCACGGAGGGAAACGTCTGCTTGAAAAGGTGCATTAAAACAATTAAGTTGACAATGGTGCGGGCTTCAATCCGGCTGAAAACTTCACTTTCGCAATTTCTGATTACTAAACGCGCGACGCACGGATACAGGATTTCGCATTCACCGGCTCGCGGCTAGAGCTGTCTCTTCAACCGGTGAAAATTGTAATTGTCCTTTCGTTGACAGCGACGATACCGTTTCGCTCGAGAGGCACGTGACCTCGCCGCCGTGGAGCTTCTCTCACGGTGGCGAACGATACAAACGCGAATGCATTATCTGGGCGCGTGCGAGGCGACGCCTAGAACGTACATATCACGCCCGACTTCCGTTCTAATTGGATCTTCCGGCACGTTTCGTCCGACGCCTCGCCGTTTCGTAATTAATTCATATTACCGATACGTCTTGTCTCCGGCACGATCGAACTTCCTCCCTTACTTTCGACGCTGTTCGATCCGAGATTTCAAGATTTGGCAGGGGAGGGGGGAGAGGGGAGGAGGGTTGCCCTAATTAACTAAAGCGATCGAACGAATTTCAAATCTCGATCTTCCAACCTCTTGCTGGACGCACGTCGAGAACATTTTGCCCCAAAATTTGTGCAATATTTTCTCAGTTTTAAGTGTATTTAAGTATACTCAAATAATAAATATGTTTATTTAAGTATATAATTAACAAATATGTTTAAATATATTTATTTATGATTCATAAATATATGTATGTATATAATTAATAAATATATTTGAATATATCTATTTATGATTAATAAATATATTTAAGTATATAATGAATATATTTATATAGTTATTATAGTTAATAATTATAGTTAATATATTATAGTATTATAGTTAAATAAGTATATAGTTATTAAATATATTTATTAATATTTATTAAATATTTAGTATATTTAAACCCAGGCAAAATAAATAACAAATTTATTACTTCTCGACAGTTTCTATCCACTGATGTCGTGCCGACGAGTTCGAAAGAAAGCGATGAATTATTGTATACGGTTGAGTCACTCGTTACGGTCCGCAATCAGTGCAAAGGGTTGAGAAAAAAGCAAAGTAATTCTCGACTTTACTTTCGAGGTTTGTTTATACTCGATACGTGTGTATGATTTTCTGTCTTATTCGTTAATGCAGGTGTTAGCAAGCGATTTTCTATAATTTTCTGTCTTATTAATTAATTTATGTAGGTCCTAACAACGAGACGATTTCCAAACTGATCGCTGTTCAGTTCTCCATGGCTTGCGAATCCCCAAAAATCTTGGGAGATTTTAGCAAAAGTTCAGGATAATGTTTAAATTCGGAGGACTGTGTTTGATCAGCAGTAAACCTTCGAATCGAAAAGATCGCGAGCCTCAGAATCTACCCCTTGACGATTTCTATCAGAGACGTGTTTATTTCTGGTAAAACAGATAGACTCGGATTTTGATACACTGCGAAATTGTTTTCACATTATTTCTGTTGTTACAGTGACTAATTAAAAATTACGTGTATTTTTCAGAGAAAAATTAAGCTATGATTGTAAAGTTATATTTCTTTCAGGAAAAGTTCTAGTCGTGAAAAATATGCCAAATTCTTCGTGCAGAGTACTTCATAAAAACTCACATCACTTCACACAATAAATTCAGAACATGATATCTACAGAAACATAATAAATTCGTTAATTGATTAATCAACATGAACGTTCGTTCGAAGATACACGGAAATCCAAGGAGAAATCTATCGACAATTGTGTGAGATTATTTCAAAAATATCAAACGGGAGTATCTTTGACTTTTGTTATCCCTTCATCTGGAACAAAGCTTCAGCTGGAACAAAGCATGCATTGTGTTTTATTTACTACAAAACACCAGCTTTGAACAAAGTTAATCTTCTTATATTTTGTTAAATTTCAACGATAAGAACACATTAATTTCACTGGGAGATGAGTCATTTTTCCTTCACAAAGCGTTAAATTAACGAGCATGAAACTCGTGTCTTTTTTGCAATTTTCTTCAGCTACTTATCGATCGATTCTTCCTTCGTTGTTGTTTTTTTTTTCTTTTTTCAACTTTGACTAGGAGACAAAGCCCATCAATAATCCGACGTAAAAAGCAACGTCGTCGGCGAAAGTTTCTGTGATTTTAAATTTCAAAGCGGCGGCAAGCTTCCTCCCGAGCGGGGTCGAGGATAGATCGAACAAAACGGAGGAAGCTACGGGCAATTAAATTTCCCTTGAAACCATCGGGCATCCTAATTTCCCGCGGGGAAATGAAAGTCGTTGAACTCGATTCGATATTCGAACGTCATTACCAAATTAACTGGAGTATCTGACAGCCACGCGATCGGTGATTCTTTCATTCAACAACGAATCGAAAGACGCCGGTGTTTGAATGGACAACAAACCACGTTGAGTAAATTTCATCTCGTCAGATAAAATTCATCTCGTCAGCATCAACTTCGAGTAACAGATTAAAAACTCACGTAAAAAACCGCTGAAATAACAATTGAATCTTTAAATGATCTTTCGTTCGAATTGATATATCCAATTGCTTTTTAATCTCATATTACAAAAACACAGGGATCATCGAGAAGTAAGAATAATCATAACAATTCGCAAGTAACGACAATTTTCTAAGATCGTAGATTCAATTTCGTCTAGATTCGTATTATTGGGATTTGATATGTCGGCAAGTAAATCAGGATATTTTGTTAATAAAATCAAGAGGGAGGGGGGGAATGTTGAGACTCGGATGAATTACGTCGGAAGCCAGTGTGACAGGAGTTCAATTGGGATCATAAACTAGCGTTGCATCATCAATATCGGATTAATCGTGTTTTCACATTTAATACCTAGACTCGACGTCGTTTCAAGCTTAGGACCAGCACGGAACTACCCTCGACTCCAATCGAGCAGTCAAACTCCAAACAGTCGGGCACCAAAGTTCATTTCTGCCTAAACGCCGAACCGCTTAGATACGCTCGCTAGGAAATAGTATAGGAACTAACCGCAAATATTTGCAATCTCGTATGCCATCGTCACGGGCAGAATATTACAAGTTCCCGGTAAACATTTAGTTTGCTTCTTCAGAGTAACAACATGCATTCGATAGGCGATCAAATTATTTATTGCCGATTACTTTGTATGATAAGGAAAGTTTTTGGTCTCGGCTCGGCGATTGAAAATTTACACTGCTCGTTTGCAATGAAATTGATTTTCAGTCGAAGTTTATACGCAGGCTTGTTATTACTTTGTTGCTCGAGCCTTTCAGAAATCAAACACTGTCCTGTCGGGCTATACTGTTTGTTTTTTTAAGAAATGGCGAGGTCCGAGGACACAAATTTTTCTAAAGGCAAACAATGAGACACAAGGTGAAGTAAAATTAGAAAGTTAAACTACGTAGCACGCGGTGTAGAAAGTTAAAAAGTAAATGAAAAAAAGGTAAATATAACGAGTGCTGTGTTTCGAATGTTTTCTAATAATAGTATAATGTGTAGTAATAAATTTAGAAATAATAATAATAATAATTTTAATTTAGAAATAATAACAAATTCAGTAATAGTAATAATTTTCTAATCGTGTATAGTAATAATTTTCCAATAACATCGAATAACATTGAAAACGAAACAGAAAGCTGTGTTAGGTGACATAAATCTCTCGCGTAATAGTGTGGCAAAAGTCGCGATGATTTTAATAAAAAAAAAAGTCTCAATAAAGATCCTATAAGATGACATAAAAGGCAGCGAGGTAAGAAGCTGGAACTCCGAGTCGAAGTGAAACGAGTCAACGCTATCTCGGCCGGCAATGTCGGCTCGAGTCGAAATTTAATCGAAAGCTGGAATAATTTTGTGTAAGAGACACAGAACGAAGCGAAAGCTCACTCGATAATTTCGATAAAGGAAAGAAGTTTCGATAGAGATCGTGTTGCACGCAAAAGAGCTGCAGCTACAGCGAGTCGAAGTGAAACGAGTCAACGCTATCTCGGCCGGCAATGTCGGCTCGAGTCGAAATTTAATCGAAAGCTGGAATAATTTTGTGTAAGAGACACAGAACGAAACGAAAGCTCACTCGATAACTTCGATAAAGGAAAGAAGTTTCGATAGAGATCGTGTTGCACGCAAAAGAGCTGCAGCTACAGCGAGTCGAAGTGAAACGAGTCAACGTTATCGCAGGCGACAGTAGCGATCGAAGTAATAACAGAGCGTAGGCAGTTCCGGTGAAAAGGGAATTAGACAAAGGACGGAGAAAGCAATCGGTTCAAGCATCTCGCGAGCAAAAGCCAGCGACTGAAAGCTCCCGGTTTACGCGTGCCTCTATCTTCTGCGATTACGTTCGCGTAAAATCGAAGTTCAATACAAAGCCTGGCAGAGCGCGATAGAGAAAACGACTTACATCGCGAGCATTTGGCTGCTTGCGTCCTTCCTCGAGGAGCTCGGACGAAAGTTTGAACGTGAAAGGAAGCACGATTCTCCGACTAGTTTAACGCTTGAACTTGTACGTTGTGCATTTATATATACACTTTGTTTTGTATATACTGCGCGTTATACGTACACGCCTTGCACGTACACATACATGCCGAACGATCAATTAAAAGATACCTAATCATTAATCCGCATTGATGAAACTACAAATGACTCGACCCGATGTTATAAATCGTCTGCGTCTCTCGTACCATTAGTAACTCTTCCCTAGTCATAAATCACAATTTCAAATGGGTTTAAACCGCTAGGTACTGCGCTGAATATATACTGGAAATATCATTCTTCTTTCTATATCGTGCTCTAAATATACCTCGAATCTTATTATATAATATTGTATTGCACTTTATATATTACTTACGTAATATCACACTTTTTTATATATTATATAATATACATCTTTTTATATGTTATACAATATAATATATATATATATTATTTTTATATAATAAATAATACATTAATATATATAAATATATATATTTATATATAAAAATATATTGTAGATATAAAAGAAAAAATATATACATTATATATATTATATAAAAATATATTATAAATATAAAATAAAATAAATATATTATATAATACATATAAATATGATATATAATATATAATATATATCTCTTTATGTGTTGTACATTATTTATAAAATTATTTATAATAATATTATGTTACGTATATTATTATTATTATTATTATTATTATTAATATATAACACTTGTATGTTCTTCGTACAATATAATATAATAGTATTACATAAAGTGTAATGTTATAACATTGCTTTCTACTTGAATGTTAAATATGAAAAGGAAGGGACTCTGAAATATTGCAACAGATCAGAGAGACAATATCACGAGAATATTTGCAATCAATGCGAGACGTGCAAGGATGACGTTTTGCGGCAGGAAGAGTCAGAAGGAGTCAAAGAGGTCCCAGGTGCCTACGTGGCTAACGGGTTCGTTAATTGCTATGATACAATCTCAGGTTTATGATATTCCAATAGCTAAGCGAACTAGGACACAGGGAAACGCACGTGCTTGCTAAATGTGCGCTAATCTCTGACATCGAGGCCGATAATTGCAGAATAATAACGACATTTTTGAACATTTGATTTCACTGTTCGTCTGCAACGAGAGCAAACGAAGGAAACAATTTCATTTGGCAAGCAAATAAATCAATATTACCCGACAGAGTCAACTCGGAGACCATTTAATCCGACCGTGTGACGAATCGATTTGATTTACCAGCTAAATGAATCAACTTTATCCGCGTGACAAATATTTCGCCAAATATTTGTCGCTGAGCTTTTAAGATCGAAGCTTGGTCACAATGAATATGTTCGTCGCACGTAAAAGAATTTTATATATATATATATATATATATATATATACTGTTATATATACTACTATTATAGCATATATATATTGTATATATATAGAATTTTATATGTATATATATATATATATTATATATAGAAATAAACAGATAAAATATATTCATAATTAAAAATATATTAGAAATAACACAGATAAAATATATTCTTTATTTCTGTATCTTATTTCTGTATATGTATAAAACTTTATCTGTGTATAATATATATATATATATATATATACTGTTATATATACTACTATTATAGCATATATATATTGTATATATATAGAATTTTATTTGTATATATATATATATATATTATATATAGAAATAAACAGATAAAATATATTCATAATTAAAAATATATTAGAAATAACACAGATAAAATATATTCTTTATTTCTGTATCTTATTTCTGTATATGTATAGAACTTTATCTGTGTATAATATATATATATATATATATATATATATATATATATATGTATACATATATATATTTGTATTATTCTTATATATATATATATATATGTATGTATATATGTATATATATATATATATTTGTATTATTCTTATATATATATATATATATATATATGTATACATATATATATTTGTATTATTCTTCTGTAAGTACTTGTCACTAAGCTTTGAGACTAGAAATATTCATGACACACGAAACAATTTTACCTATCAGTTAAATGAATCAATATTATGTTCATAACGCGTGAGATAATTCCAATATCCATCAGTTAAGTGAATCAATTTAATTCAGCGGCCAAATCGAGTTACACCGATGAATCAAATCGATGTAGGATTACATGAATAACAACCAGGAGATTGAAATAAGCGGTGTGTTTCAAAGATCGGAGAAAAAAATTGGCAAATTCGGGCAATTTTGAACCTTTTAAAATATACAACGTACGCGATACTTGCACCTGCAGTAGCAAAAGACGTCTGGCTCTACTTGCACGATGTTTGTGCTTTGAATACTTGAGGATGAGATCTCGGTTGAATATTGAATGACTGTCTCGTGTTCCTCGCGTAGAATGTTTAATTGGTTCGTTTCATGTGCACGTCTTTTAAAAATGTCAGGCCCATTGTTGATCATTGATCGTGGTTTCATTGACATGTCTAATGCGAACAAGTATAATTCATTCGTTAAAAAATAGTTGATCGAATTCACTTATTCTATCATCGCTTGCTCTTTGATCCAAAACGAATTTTCGAAACAATGACACTCTGAGATTTTACGATTTTACTGTTTCTTGAAATCGTACCAAAATCTGTCAGAAACAATCAGTCCTAAACCTAACCTAAATCTAATTAAAACGAATTTACGAAGCAATTTTCGAACAATGACATTCTGAGATTTTACGATTTTATTGTTTCTTAAGATCGTATCAAAATTTGTCAGAAACAATCAGTCCTGAACCTAAATCTAATTAAAACGAATTTACGAAGTGATTTCCAAACAATGACACTCTGAGATTTTACGATTTTATTGCTTCTTATGATCGTACCAAAATCTGTCAGAAACAATCAGTCCTAAACCTAACCTAATCTAAATCTAATTAAAACAAATTTGCGAAGCAATTTTCGAACAATGACATTCTGAGATTTTATGATTTTACTGTTTCTTAAGATCGTACCAAAATCTGTCAGAAACAATCAGTCCTAAACCTAATCTAAATCTAATTAAAACGAATTTACGAAGTAATTTTCGAACAATGACATTCTGAGATTTTACGATTTTACCGTTTCTTGAGATCGTGCCAAAATCTGTCAAAAACAATCAGTCTCTTTCTTTCGCCTGGTCGTGTCTCCATTTCTGCGCGTAATAGCAAAGATTCCGTCGAAAAAAACTTTGCCAACAGGCCAACGACTTTTCGTTGAAGAACACCCAGTATACTAGCGACGGCGGGGTGGAGAGCTCGAATGCATAAAGTTAAATACCCGGCGGCATAACCCGAGCTATGCTCGAGTATCCTTGGTAAGCCCTCAGCGGAGATCACGTATTCCTTCGGGAGTACAAGCTCTTTTTAGCGTCGCGATCTTCAGAATTTCTTTCTTTCCGTACTTTCTTTTCACCCCCTGCCCTTCCTCGCGTGTCTCTCCTCTCTCTCTCTCTCTCTTTCTCTCCTCTCTTCCACCGCGTCGCTCCGTTTCCTTCTCGCCGCCGTCCCCTCGGGTGTTTCGATGTTTCGTAAAATGGATTTGCTACCTGCGGTGACGCAGCGTTGTCGCGTCCCTGGATGGAAAGTGCGCCGCTGTTCGCCGAGAAACGGATGAAAATTTCGGCTCGATTCCCAACTGGAAAATAGTAATCGATCTCGGGCAAGTGGAATTGGAAACTCGTCTTTTTTTTCGTCGTTTCGTCCACCCATGATTGTTTTCCTGATGAGAGACGTACGGCGAATTGGTGTCGAGCGTGGTATCGTGGATAGGGGTTAAACTCGAGGAAAGCAGAATTGGATGATGATTAACGGGGGACTAGTCTGCTCGTTTATTGATCTTTTTGAAAGATGGAAGATGCGTTAAGTCGGAAGTCCATTTACTCGAGCTATCGATCGTCGTCGTACGGTGATGACAGATTATTTGAATGTGAGAGGACTTGAGTACAAGTACAAGTAAAAACTTAGCTCTTATGCAGAATATAAAATTATCCACTAGCCGTGTCGAGAATTCTTTTGTCCCAAAACTGCAACATTCCTTCAGTTTGAAAATGTATTTAAGTATAACCCAGGCAAAGCAAATAATAGATTTATTATTATACAATGGTAATTTCCATCCAGTGATATCGTACAAGTTCAAAAAGAAAGCGACGAATTATTGTGTACGGTCTGGTCACTCGTTATGGTCCGCAATCAGTTACCAGCGCAAGTGGTTGGCATAAAATTCCATTTATTCGAGTTAATAAATGGACTCTCTACTCTTTTTTTTTTTTTTTTATCTGAACGTGAACTTTCACTGTGCGAACGAAAATTAATGACCATTTATAGTTCTTTGACTTCACCCATAAACGTTCAAATTTCTATTAAAAAAAAAAAAAAACACCACCTTGGGGGAAGAAAATATTCAATTTCAGTTCGAACACTCTGTACACTCTATTTTTACAGTTTGAAAGGATTAACGACGACTTTCGTAAAAAAAAAAAAAAAAAGAAATCGCCGGAGAAGGTTCATTTGCTCGTATAAAACCGGTACTTGTTTAGTTGGGAAATTCTAAAGTTCCACCTCATCAGGAATTATTTTTGTCTCCTCCCGTTCCTTCTCTCCCTCTGCAAAAATAAGCAGACGTGGTTCTTGCGATCGCTGGAACGGGATGCAATCGACGAGAATCTGTCCCCTGATGAATAGATCCGGCCCCGATTCCGTGAGCAAGAGAGAGACAAGCAGGATAAGAAAACGAGGAAGAGAACGAGTCTCTCCGGCAATAATGGCTTAAAAGCCCTCAAGATCGTCCTTTCTTGTTAATTAACAGCTAAACCTCGTGTAGTATAATCCGGCAAGTCCGTACTCGTGAGACAGTGAGAAGACGAAGCCCTAGCCATAAAAATGTTCATTAAAACGATGCGACGAGGATTCGAGCGAGTACTTCTTCTTGAATGAATCGAAAGAGATCCCGCGTTGTTAACAGGGTCTTGGATCTTCGTGAAAAGTGAACGAAAACCAAATTCTTACATGGATCAGAGTTGTTAACGAGTCAGTCGCTTGTAAAATTGTTAACTGTGTGGTTCGTGTTTGGACTAAACGTTTAAAAAGTGCTCAATGTTTCTTTTATTCGATCGTGGATGATTTATCGAAATTTTATATTTTTATACATAAATTTGTAGGTAAAGGAATGGGATGTAAGTAAAAATTTGCTTATTTTAATAAATATTAGAAAATATTAAAAAATAATGAATGTTAATAAATAGATATTAGAAAATATTAGTTTTTTTGATTTTATTATTTTAAGAAATTTGATTTTTTTAATTATAATATTTTTATTTTTTAATTTTAATATATTAAATTGAAGTATAATTTTTTTTAATTTTGGATTTAATTATTATTCTAATGGATTAATTATTATAATATTTTTAATTTTTGGAATTATTATTATAAATTTAAATTTTGTAAATTTTAAAATTTATTGTTTATTAATAAATTTAATATTAATATTTATAATATTTATAGTTTTTTTTTCTATAAATTTAATATTATTTTATTTTATATTTGAATCAAGTTTATTATTAATTTTTTATATAATTATAAAATGAGGATATGGAGAATTTCGATTTAATTCTTCATTTTATTTAATATTTTATACTTTAATTTTTTCTTTAAGAAATAATAAATGTTATTAAGAAATAATAAATAGATATTAGAAAATATTAAAAATAATAAACATTAATAAATAAATATTAGAAAATATTAAAAAATAATGAATATTAATAAATAGATATTAGAAAATATTAAAAAATATTAGAACGAAGATTTTACTTCGGATTTTATTCTGTACGTTGTGCACATTCTATGCATCCTTGCATCAACTGATTGATTGCAAATGCATGTGGGTTGAAAACGAAGATTGGGCGAATGTCTATCTCTGAATTTATTTCATTATTCAACGTTTCTATCCTTTCGTCTTTCGAATATTCAAAATCGTCGAAGTCATTTGAAGCAAATCTGAAATCCCATTTTGCACAACCACATTCACCAACTAATAATGTCATCGATGACAGATTATCCTCTCGTCGAATTTTTCGTCACTTGACCTGCAACTGTTACTTCAACGTATACAAATTTATCGATCGTGTCGGATTCAATGTCGCGGTACTAAGGAAATCAGGAAACAACTGAGAAATATCGGAAAGTCCAGTAACGATTCGTCTTGATAATTAAAATTTAAAAGCGCCACGAGTCACAGTGTTAACGAGAAATCTCGTAGAACCGTCCTTTTTCTTCGACGTGCTCGAAATCGCACGGAACGAAGGTGAAATAAAATCGAACGAAAGAATAGAAAAGTCAGGAGGGAGGGAGGGGGGGGCAGGGAATTTTTCGTTGGAACGGTGGTTCACGTGGAAAAATAAAAAAAGAAAAAAAAAGGAGAGAAAGAAGAAAAAAGAGAAACGCAGGGGAAACACGCCCCGTAATCCCCGGATGCCAGGGAACGGCTAGTAACATTTATTCCCCGGGCCGAGAGAGCGACGGTTTTTCACGCGGATGGAAGCGTGGCATCTTCGTCGAATTGCGGTTTAAAAAGGGAGCAAAAGACCGGGAGGAAATGGATAAATCAGTCGTCCGGTATCGGCGGAGCATCTGGAGTGCGGAGAATTGCGGCCATTCGTAACGAAACGAAGGCGCGAGCATCGAGAGACGACGATAACTTTGTCACGCCCCCGTTTCGTGACGCTTTTCGAATCCGCGAGCTACGTATAAATACGTTTTGTTCACGTTCACGTCGGACACCGTTTCACGATTAAACACGGCCAGGGATTGTCCTTTTCCAGGGATTTTTCCAAAGCCCGAGAAGAGCTTATCCCGCGGAAATAACTCTCATAATTCCCCCATAAAAAAAAAAAAAAAAAGAAAAAAAAAAAGGAATTAAATGTTTCGTCGATACGAGGCAAATCATTCATATATCGTCCCGATCGACTTCTATTTAGACTGTGGATTTTTGTGTATTCGCAGGGGATTTCGAGCGTGAAATTGTCCAGAAATGCATAAAATATACATATATAAAATATGTAAAATATTATATAAAAAATTATATTATACATAAAATATAAATATAAAAAATTATGTTATATATAAAATATATATAAAATATAAAAAATTATATTTTACATAAAATATATAAAATTTTACAAAAAAACAGCAATTTTTATTGTAATATAAAATATATTCCATTTATTTTACTGTAATAATAATTTTTATAACAGAATGAAATATATTAGTAATAATTATTAATATTTTATAATAATGATAATTCATTGATAATATCTATATTTTATAATAATTTATAATAATTTATTGAAAAAGTTTCAACGAGCGGTCTTCAATATCAAAAGAATACAATCATTTATCACGGTGTCTTCCATGTACCGTTTACGTATATATACCTATAATATTAATATTTAGCCGGAGATTCAATACATTAAAGGTTGAACAGGCATTGGATAAGACAGCTTTGTAAAATGTTGCCCACTTTTCAAAGGATTAATTCCACGGTTAATTGTATTGGGAATGGAAATCTGTTCGTGCGAAGAATTCATTTTAACGGTAATATGATTAAACGCGGTAATATTTATCCGAATAGAGAAAAGGATTCTCGATTGGCGAGATTAAAGAACACGGTTATAAATTTTAATTTAAATATCGCGATTGTCCCCAAGCGGACACATCCATACTATTTAATCCTTTGTTGTTTCTTTTTTTTTTTTTTTTCTTTGCACCGCCGATAATAATTACTAATCGATTTATCTTCAAATACAAGAATCGCGTGTGCACACCTTTGAACATTTTCACATTTTTCAGCAAAGGATCAGACTGAATACCTTTTGTTCGAGACTGTATAAATTTAAATTCTATCGTACAAATACACGCTTCCTTATGTTGAGACTCTTGTACTGATTTTTTTTATAATTAAAGAAAAAGTTTGCCAAGAGAAAATAAATATATAAATAGTTGTATTCTAAATACACTATGATTCATTGCTTAGAAAATTATTTTGAATAAAATTAAATTATTATACAGATATTACACATTAATTATTATTATTATATGTTATTTTGAAAAAAATTTAATTATTCGAATTATTTTAAATTATTATACATATTGTCTTCTAAATATGCTATGACTCATTGCTTTCAAAATTATTTTGAATAAAATTTAATTATTTAAATTATTTTAAATTATTATACAGATATTATACATGTTAATTGTTATTATTGTTATATGTTATTTTGAAAAAAATTTAATTATTCATATTATTTTAAATTATTATTCATACTGTCTTCTAAATATACTACGATTCATTGCTTTCTGAATTATTTAATTATCTCACACTCGATCTTGAATTTCTCTATTTAATCGTATGTTGAAATAAAGAGACACGATAGCTATCTTTGTATTTTCCTTCCTCTCTGAAAACTGTAGCACACCGCGAAAGCATGTATTATGATTTTATGCACGTGTAACGGATACATTTCAAAACTGAACTCGCACGATTTTTAAAAGAACACGTAATACGCGAATATTTACGAGTATGCAGCTGCGATACGACGTTCTCTTCGAAGACAACGCGGTTATCAGAAAGCAGATATTGGATCAGCCAACGTTGTATAATCTATTTGAACATGATTTTTGATAAAGAAACGTTCTTCGCATACATGAAGAAGGGAAGAAGCGTATATGTTATCGAAAGGAATTTGAGTAACTTTTAAATGTCTCATATCTATCAATTTAAACATGACATTGACAAAAGTGCAAATTAAGAAACGAAATTGTGCAAGAAATTTACGAACAAATTCTAGATAAGATTCTTTTTTCTATAAGATATCATTTCATTTTTTTTTTTTTTTTTTTTTTTTTTTTTTTAACAAACGGAGTGTTTTATATCTGTAGTATTTGAAAAAAATATTGACGAAACTTGACGCGTGCTTTAAGTCATGCCACTTTACAGCAAGAGCACGACGCTTCGTCCACGACGTACAAAAACCCTTTTCGCGAATTTCCAAAATTCTCATTCGCGTCTGACCCAGTATCGCGCGAATACCATCCAGAAATTACGCGCTGGCTCGAACACAAGGCACACCTATGCGACAAATGCGTTGAACGTAGAGCGCGTAACGAAACAAAATCTCGGAATTTACAAAACACGTTATCCCCCGCGACGACAAAAGAGAGCTTCCACGCTGCGAACAATGCAATTCGTTTCTAGCTACCCCGTCAATTAGTTTCCGGGGTATCAAGCTCGAAAGCGCGCCGCGTAAAACGCGTTCAGCATGAATGACAATTGAAACCCCGTAACCCGGTTTCCTCCGCGGAGCTACGCACGTTGCGCGTAACAGAGTAGTATAAAAAAAAGGAAAAAGAAAAAAAAACAGATCAAAGTGCCGATACAGCTTTCGTCGCTGTCCACCGTGTCTCTCCGTCCAGTTTGGACAGCAAGATAAAAAAAAACAACGAAATAAAGATAAAAAGACTGGAATTACGGTGTTTCGATGAGCGAAACACACCTTGGAACGAACAAAAATTATACACGCAGGTGTCTCTTGATTTACAATGCATGCTGAATTTCCAATTTTTATTGTAGGCTTATATTAAGTATATTTCTCTCTTATATATATATATATATATCTAGACACAGTCGATTAGTTATTGAGAAATTCATTCTGAGTATTTTCGTTTGAATGTTAAATCGTAACTTTCTAGAGCTCAGTCGTTTCGTCATTCAGTCAAATAATAAGCTTTTTACGGTAATTCCACCATTTTCTTTCACATTTTTATTACGAACTTATATTTCACCGATCTGCCTCGTAATAAGGACATAACAGGTGAAAAGCGAAACGCTGTTCAAGAAACATTATTAAGTACACTTGTTATCTGAAGCTCGGCAGAGTTCCGAATTCCGAATTCCAACAACTTCGTGCTATCCGATTTCCGAGCGTTAAAACACTCGAACTTTCAACTCGGGCGAAACTCTTGAATCCAACGAACTCGAACGTGCTTCGAAAGAAAAAAAAAGAAAAAGAAAATTCCGAACGTGAATGGCGAAATCGTCGATCAAATTCGTAAGTAACGCACAAACAGGACAATCACCCATTTCTCTCAGACTGCCTCTAATAAACTAATCAAAATCTGCTTATCCGAATCCAATCGCTTGAAATCACTAATTTCGGTACTCTGTTAGCCCTGTTACTGTCTCTGAATTTTTATGTCCCTTTCGTTTCAACGAACCATCAACAAGAGGACGTAATTAAAGGAAATCTGCTGCTCGTTACAAAGAAGAATCGACGTGAATTGTTCCAGAATGAGACAAGAATCGTCTTATCTTTATTGATTAAGTGTTGATCATTATTGCCGTTCGAGCGTGTAAAATGAACAATTTGGCGAATCTTCTGACAGTGTTGTATTTCAAAGATGTTATAAATTTTTTTCTATAATAAAATAATGAAGTAGAAAACATAGGTGTTTGTTTTTGACAGCAGATTTATAAAATTGTAGTTGAATCGTCAAGGGATTATGGATTTAGATGATTTTTATGCAAGATCACATCTCCGCGGATTCACAATTGAAGAAACCGTGCTTGAGAATGGATTTATTTCATCCTAAATTTTTATATAAATATAATATAATATTTATATAAATATTTTTAAATATAACATAATATTTATATAAATATTTTTAAATATAACATAATATTTATATAAATACTTTTAAATATAATATAATATTTATATAAATATTTTTAGATAAATATTTATATAAATACTTTTAAATATAATGTAATATTTATATAAATATTTTCAAATATAACAATATTTATATAAATATTTTTATATATAATATAATATTTATATAAATACTTTTAAATATAATATAATATTTACATAAATACTTTTAAATATAATATAATATTTATATAAATACTTTTAAATATAACATAATATTTATATAAATATTTTTAGATATAACATAATATTTATATAAATACTTTTAAATATAACATAATATTTATATAAATATTTTTAGATATAACATAATATTTATATAAATACTTTTAAATATAACATAATATTTATATAAATATTTTTAGATATAACATAATATTTATATAAATACTTTTAAATATAATATAATATTTATATGAATATTTTCAAATGCAACAATATTTATATAAATATTTTTAAATATAACAAAATATTTTTAAATACTTCATCCCTACACTAAATATTACAATCGGGAGTATGTTTCGAACATCTTGCACACCTTTCCACTTACAAGGCTAATATTTTTCTGACAAATTGTACATCTTTTTGTTCGACTGTTGCTCGACAATCCTCATATATTCGAACTGTTTAGTAAAACTCTTTAATAAATCTCACGTCGCTCCAATCCACCGTTACTTTAAAATTCCTTTCCCATAAGAAAACCATCAAGAAATCTCAATCGTCACACATTCATTAATGAACATCCTCAACTCACTTTTTTTTTTAGAGAATCTTACGAACGAACGTGTGTGTATTGTTGCAACATCAGAATGATACGCTGGAACGTAGAAAATGGCTCGGCGTTGACCTAATCAGGGGCGAGGGTGGTGGATGAAAGGCGAGAAAAATGGCGAGAGCGGAATGAAAAGCTCCGTCACGGGCGTTTCCACGTGGCGGAAGAGGCGAACCTAAGCCTCCGCGAGCGAAAGCCTCGTCTTTATCTCAACCCTTTCGATACACGAACCGAATCGAGGTACGAACGATTCTTCGTTTCTATCCTCGCGCGGGGGCTTTTGTGCCAGACCGGCCAAGCTGCTCCCTTTAATTAGAGCTGTTTCCACGCGCGATACACCTCGGTTCGTATCGAGCCCTCGTTTCCCTCTTCTTTTCCTTTTCCACCGTTCACCGTCTCCCGACGTTCCTCTTTCTTCTTTCACCACCACCGATCGGGAACAATGGCGGCCACGGACGCGTAGAAACACAGAGCATTGTTTCCGAGAGGGGATTTCAGGTGTTCCGGAAATTCATCGGATACGAATCCGACGAGAGCCGTGTTGCCTCCGAGAGGATCCGCTGCGAGAAATCACGTCCAGTTTGCGTAATGAAATCGTTAACTGATCGAGCTGCATGCGCAGCGTGCAACGGGGATTGACGACACACAACGGCGCTGATTCGCTGCAGGAATGAGTCTCGGTGTTATGGTGGTTGATACTTGTTAGGCTCTGCCCGTTGGTTTGATCAGGTTTGGAATCGAGATTAGCACGCTAATTGTAAGTGGAAGGACGGCCAAGTGAAACGAGGAATTTGATAAAATCGCGTTCGCTGTATCGTACGATGTAAAATGATTTGAGCACTTGTCAGCTGGTAATGTACTTTCGTTTCTTGTTTATTCGATCCTTTCGTCAATCTAGAATCGAACGACGATTAGTTCTGGTTTTTTTTAGTTTTACTTAGATTTTAGAGTTTATTTTCCAGGCTTGTTAAAAGAATCAAATATAATTAAAATATTAAATATAAGTCCTATTATTAATACTAAAATTCTATTGCTGTCGAAGTTTCTGTTACTAGTGGAATTGATCACAGAAAAATAACTTTTCCACGCAGATCAACGAACTTTCGTGCGTAAAGTATTCTTCTTTTAATTTTTCCAGACCAATTAGAATATCGTGGCGATCCAACGACAACCTGTATGGATTAGAATGTTCTCGTCATCGTCGATCACAAATTTCCTATATCGTAGATGTGAATTTATTATTGAATACACCACGAGATCTCTCAAAGAGATATACTCGCTCATTGCTCTTGCCAATGACAATATAGATTGAGCGGATAAAATTGGATGTGACATCGAATGAGGTATAGTTATACAAAGAAACTATAAATTAGATCGAAGACGTGATAAAACACGCGAGAGTGCGCGTTTCAGTAAAGTAAAACGCAAATATACGTAATACGTTAAGCGTTATTGATTTCATTGCTTCCAAAAGCCGCGTTTAATCGCGTTTCATTCAAATAATTATTATACGAACGCGGCGCAAGAAAGGGACAAGAGCAGATTACTCGCGGCCAATCAAAGTGAAACGCGGGCAGGGCAAACGATCGTAATTCAATTTAATCGGGTTTTGAAATAATTAAGACAAATAATCACGTCGCCAATTACGCCCGGTTATCAACAATAGCAGTCATTACGTTGCTTTTAATGAGCCTGCCTGCCGGTTTAATTATAACGGCTGTTCATTATCAAATGAATTACGCAACGCGTTCTGGTATTTAATCTAATTTTCCGTGCCGTTTAACGCGACAAGTCGTCGAACGACGGATTCGGAGGAAACAGCGCGTCGAACAACGAACGATCGATATTAATCATCGCCAGTCGTTCTCTCGGTTGACATAAATAAACGGAAGGAAAAGGATCTCGTCGATTATCGTGGAGAACGAACAACCGGCGATCGAATCGATCGGAACCGAATGAAAGCTCCGCCAACTGGTCAGACTCGCTCGACTCGCTCGACTCGCCTCTTTATCCCGATGTATGAAGGATAATTTCGGCTCCGTTCGTCGAATCGAAAGTCTCGCCGCTGGAAAATCCGATACGGGCCGTAAGAAAATAGGGGGTGGGCTCGAATGAAATTGCCCGTGAAAGTTTTAATGATATCGATTCGTCTCGTGCGTCGAAGCGCACTCGTAAAATTTTCCCGCGAAAGTATTGTTCCATTCTACTTCTTACGACCGAATTCTTCTCTGTTTGGGTTGTTCGTTGAGAATTGTTGGGGAACGACATTTTGCAAGGTTAAATTAAGTGGACTAAAAGTATTTATACAAATTCACATGATCAGATGTATTGTGCATTGTCACTTGTAGTCACTTTAATAATAACTCGAAGAATCTACGACATTCTAATAATTATCTCGTACGTCACAATTTAACCTCTCGCGCTGGAGTGACGTCCCATGTCATCGAGAATTTTTTGTTCCAAAATTGTAATATTCTAAGTAAGTATATTTATATATTCTATAAACAAATATATTTAATATATATTTAATAAGTATATTTATATATTCTAAGTGAGTGTATCTAAGTAAAACGAAATAGGCAGAATAAACAATAAATTTATTGCTTGTCAATAATTTCTATCCGGTGATATCATACCGACGAGTTCGAAAAGAAAGCAACGAATTATTGTATATTGGTTTGGTCGTTCGTTATGGTCCGCAATCAGATGCCAGCGCAAGTGGTTAATAGAAATGGCACGCATTGTTATATTGAATTGTTTACAAAGTTCGTGACATTTGAAAAGTATCGCGTAACAAACGAATAATAAAATAACAAATGTCTCCCCTCTTCATCATCCATCATCACAGCCGAAACTTATGCCATCCTGGAAGCCATTAAATATGCACACTCAAATAACGAAGCCCAGATCGTTACATACACCGACTGCATGAGCGTTACAAAATCCTCAATGGAATCATACGACCAAGAAAATCAACTAATAACCACCATCCAAGAACTACCAACACAAATGCCACAGTCATCTGTATTCCAGCTCATCGAGGAATAGAAGGAAATGAAAAGGCCGACGCAGCAGCGAAAGAAGCCACACATCTTCCAATCTCATGCGACGACCAAATAATCTTGCAAAGAAAGTAGCAAAAAATGAATGGAAAACAACTACAAGCACCCAACTACAGAAAAGTATTCAAGACTTTCACCAGCAAACACCAAACTTTAGCAACAGGAAAGAAGGAATAATTATCACACGCCTGAGAACCAGTCGTACCAAGCTGACGCATGAACATAAAATTAAAAAAACCACACTTCCCACCTGCACTCATTGCAATAACCATCCATTAACAATAACCCACATACTGCACGAATGCCACGCGACAGAAACCCAAAGACAGAAATACAGAATCAACGCAAACATAAACCTGACTTCTCAAAATGACGTACAAAGAGTATTAAAATATCTCAGAAAACATAAACTACTACACGTATATCTAACGGCACCGATCTCGCTGTCGATGCGACATTAAAGAAAAAGAATAGAAGAGGAAGAAGAAAATAACAAATATTTTGTTACATGTTCGAAAAACATTATGTACGACAAACTTCTTTCAAGTAACCCTAAGTTAACAAATACAGTGTTGTTGGATGAATATCAAATACCGTTGTACCATTCGTGCTTAATTTGTTCTACGATCCAACGTCTCGAGCGAAACTAACTGAGCTTAATTTCCCCGCCGTTGCAAACGTCGAGAAAAAAAAAAGGAACAAATTCTCGTCCAAAGTAAATACCTACATTATCACGCGATCCATTAATCAGTTGTGCAAACAATCGTGGTAACAAGAGTAGAACAGGCTTATCCGAGCAATCGCGGTGAAGAAAAAAACGCGTTAACCTTTCACGCTTGTATAATTGCACGCGATAAGAATATCGCGAAAATAAAAGCGTAATATCCGGTAAGTGGTGTCCCGATTATGTGGAAAGGAAAAAAAGGACAGGTACAAATTACTATAATCGGCGCGTTCAAAATCGCCACGCCACCGCGCGATTTCGTTCTTATCGTTATTCACGCTCGAAATTTCACGCGCAGAAATTACAATTTCGTTATTCCACCGCCACGGAGCAATTTCACCCGAAGAAAAGATATTAATTTGCCGCGCGATTGCGCTCTCTTGGCTTTCGTGTTTTCCCATCTCTGTCCTCCCTTCCTTCCTGTGCTTTTCCATCTTTAACGATTTCCGCCGAGACCCTCCCCGCCCCTCTGCGTCAAATTCTCGTAAATTCGACTCCTCCTCGTTTCGAAAGGTTCCGGACGAAGCGTACCGGATGTCGCGTTGAATCGTTCTCACAAGTGTCGCTTATCGTTCATCGTTCATCGTGAAAAACCATTGACGCTCCTGGCATTTCAATGGTTTCAACGATAAATTCGAACGCTCTTATCGGAAAATCTCATTTTCCAGTAGATATCGAATCTAGCGTCGTTAATTAACGCGTGCTTCCCTCGTTTCTAATATTTCTCGACAATCATTCAGGACTATATAATAACGATCATGAGGTGAAAAACGCAGACTACAAATTTTTATGCGACTTTTATGTTTTCGAGAACACGATCGAAAAGACAGAATCTTGGCAGAAAATGTCACGTCAATGAAAACGCTATACTTTGAATATTTGTACACCCCCTGGACAAAAAGATCGCGCATTCTAGAAATCATAAAATTTCATTTTATCAAACGAATGGTATAAAATTTTTCTCATGTGTACTCTTCCGTAGTATAATAAGTAACATAAATTTTTGCAATACATTTTTCGTATTATCAAAAAAAAAAAAAAAAAAAATAGCATTATGGTAATATTTAACGAGTCAAAATGATAGCACATTTCGTAAAAGACAATAGATAGAAATAAAAGAAACGAGTTTGATAATTGTTTAGTGTGACCTCTTTTGAGCTTAATAACATTCGGCAGCCATTCTTTAAAGAAAAGAATTGCCTTTCATTCTGGTACACGGCCCTAGACAAATTCCCCCGACAATTTTCTACAATATTCAAGTCCGAAGACTTGGCTGGGTAATTTAAACGCGAATTCTTTTATTTGCAAAGTATTGTTTTACTGCTTTCGCCGTGTGCACGTTATCACGTTGAAAAATGTACTTATTTCCGGCAATTCGTGTCGCACGCGTGTTAATTTGTTCGTCAATCGTTTCAATATATCTTTTATTATTTAATTTCCCTGCAATAAATTTTGTTTCCAACTTACCGCAGTAGCCAACACCTCCTCAAATCATTACACCGTCTCCTCCCATGGGTCGCCCTCCTTCCAAGATCCGGAAGTGGTTGCTCCTTTCGTAAATCATGACAACAGCATGAAGGTCCGTCCAAGTTGAACCTCTTTTCGTCGGTGATACGACTCTTCGTCATTTCTTATTCATATAAACACGTTTCTCTGGAAACTGCAAGCGGCACAGCTTACGCTCTTGCTTTAACCAAGATTTTTATTGCAACTTTCGTCGTTTCGAATGTTCACAACTCGTTAAAGGACGTCGAACGTTCCTCGTATTTGTCGCAAGTCCAGCTTCTTCTGCAATTTGTCTCGCAATCAAGCTCGAATTTGACGCTACACGTATTAGAACACGCTTATCCCGACCTGTTAGACACTATGATCGTCCACAACTTTTTCTTTCTCCATAATTGTCGGGATCTTTTAGTAAATTCACTATCACTTTACGATTTCTGTTAACTGTTTTGGCTATTTTTGTCACAGGATAATGTTCTTCGTTCAATTTTAATATCGTATCGTGTATTTCAGCTGGACTTTACTTTCTTCCACGACCCATGTTTGCAAATTTATCACGTCAATGCGCAGTTAACCGACTGTATTTCAAGCGAATGTTACGCTTCCGATAACTTTCGTACGACTAAACAGCGTAAATACTCGAGCTTGTTCGATCCTGTGTGTCTCGAGGCTACGATCAGTATTTACATTTTCGTTTTTCTATTTCTGAGAAATTCTGTGTCTCGGTAATAACATTCGACATGGTACACTTGGCTAATCCATGCCCAAGAATACTGATGTGATAATCTACGCATTCTCTTTACTTTACAATACATAATGTAACATAAAATATAAAGTATATCGTTTGTATGTATATTTTCTCCCAGAATGTATGTATATTTTCTCGTATTACGTGTAGATAGTCTGACGTAATCATGTTTCTTGTCTTCCATGAATGTTCCAATCTCAAAGTTCGATAGTTGACTGTCGAATTAAATTTACTTGCAACTTAACTTTCTGTTGTGAACTGTTGGTTAAAACGTTGTACAAGTACTCCTCTCGCCAGAAATTTGCAACGTCAAGCATGGATCAAACGGAAGAAGAAGAAAAGACTGAAAACGATGCAAATTACCAACTTCAGGTAACAGAAATCGATAGTCCTCTTGCGGAATATATCTTGAGGCATCCCCATTTAAAAATCAAACACTCGAGCGAACACTCGTTAAATGCTTTCGATCGCGCTGTTCCACGTGACAAAGGGAAAGAGGACCTAACGCGCAAGCGATCACAATCTTTAATCAAGTGGCCACTCGTTCCTCCCCACTTGTTAGTCCTCGCGGTCGTGTCCACTCGTTGCAAAGACGCTCTAATTCTAAAATTTCGCCAAAGACGGGCTTCCCTGCTAATTATCAATCGGCAACAACGCTGCCAACCTTCCACGCTGCAACACAGTGAAGGATACGTGCCTCTTTGACCACCGGCTCAGAGAAACAAAAACGAAGAACAAGAGAGAGAATGGCCAGCGATAATTCTCGCGGGCGGAACAAAGTGCAGCAGCAGCAAAGTAAAACAGTTGAACGAACGAAGCTTGTAACGATTCTCGAACTAGGGGTAGGAAAAAAGGAGCTGAGAGGGGGGGGGAGGCAAAAGGTAGGAAAGGAGCCTTTTAGTGCTGGCTAGAGCTTTTATTTTATTTGGCCAAGAATTTTCGACGAGGCCGAACAAGGTCCTGGCCAGTCATCCGACTATGGCGGGAAAACGGACGGATATTGCGGAAGCAACGAAACACCTGGTAAACGTAACGGGCCATTAACCTTTTTACTGTCCATTTAGCCCCACCCTCGTGGACTCTCTCGTTCGTTCTTAGACAACGTCGCAGGAGTACGCGAGAAATCTGAACGCAAACAACGTGCCGGGCAACGTTGCAATTACGTTATGATTACCTCCGTCCTAATTACATACTAACTGGTTGACGACGATTGCTCGGACGCTAATTTTAAACGGCGTTTAATTACCAACGCCATTCGACGGAAAAGCGCGCGAGGGCGCGCGCCTTCACCCGCCCGAGGCTTGTTCATTTGTGGCGCATTCTTCCGAGGCTATTTCGTTGCCGAGCGTCGTGCACCGGGGCAATCGTGTTGTGTCGGTTCTCGTTAAAGATCTCGCGTAAAATCGAATGGACCCGCGCGTACCGGAAAGCGCATAGATTGCAAGAGTAATAGGAAGACGTGTCATTTTGTTTCTTTCGAGTACAATTCGGCTGTGTTGCGTTATACAATGCTGTTGTTCTTCAGTCAATTTAGAACGTGAATGATCTCTCTCGCTTTTCAATTCAAAATTCGGGGGCAAATATGAAGCAAAGTTGAAAATAAAAGAGAGCAGGAGAGGAAGATGAGACATGAAAGACAAGACAATGGAGACTTTTCTTCACGTCCTGCTATTAATTTATTTGGACGACAAGAGGCAAGGATAACGAAAATTGATCACTTGCGAATCGAAACATCTGAGACTTATTATTAACTCGTTCGTACAAATTTTACCGTAACACGAGTTCGATATTTGGTCGATGGCAATAACGATAAAGTTCAAATATACTTATCATTTGAAAATAATACACGAGTATTTTCTGTATGTGAAATTTTCATAGGATTTTGAAAAGGGAATTTTTGTACTTTTAAAGACTGTTAAAATAAGGATAAATTTTTAGAGGAGAAGTGAAGCATAGCGGATAGATAAAGATGTATGCGGTTGTAATCCTTTGCCTGTGTCTGAGCCTTCTAGTTTTTGTTACTATCCGTTTACTACCATAGTAACCGTTTGGGAATCGTAAAAAAGAAATTTTTTGGTTATTGTATTTTTATGGTTACTGCACTTGCTCTTATAAACGGCGATTTTTTTTTTCAATAAAGATATACAGATATATATTCGATATTTTTGAAAACTATTGTAAAGTAACTAAAGAACTATTATAAAATTAAATGAAATTAGATTTCACTATTGTCGTGATTAAAAAGTCTTGATATTCTTTTTTAGACCGTAATGAACTTAATGTAGAAAATTATTCATTATGCACATTCTCGAAATATCCATTTCCAGTGAAATTACAGGGAAAAAGTATTATTTTACAAAGAAGAAAGAAAGATATCACATTTTCTTGAAAGAGAAGAAAAAAAAATACTTAACGTTTCATCAAGAATCTCTCTCCGTTTCGTTCATATCCCGATCACAGCAAACGTCTCTCTTTCGTCGCGAGAAACCGAATACTCCGGCGGAAGTCTGTAAAAATTACTTCAACGAAGTCACCAAGTGTATCACAACCTCTCTGTGTATCACACCATCTGTTCCAAATGCCGATGAAATTCCAAGATATTTCCTACAAAAACTATCCGCTACGTATAATAAATATCCAAACACAGATTCCCGCCGATCGCCACACGCACGCACGTGAGTGGAACTGTTTCCTGTTCCACGAAGCTCGAATCTTCCGAATGACCACTAACGATCATCGATTCGGAGTCTTCGAACCGTGCGATTCCCCTATTATTCTCTGCTTCTTGCTATCGTTCGCCACCTCCCTGCGAGCGCGTTCCATTCGAGCAGTCGCGAATTTACTGTGGCCCCTAACGCACAATCGAACACAACACACACACACACCGTCTCTCCCTCTTTGTACAAGATATCGATCCGATCGAGATAGTTATCCCTGGTTGACCGAGCGTGCGTGGCCTTACACCGCGCGAAATAAGCCCGGCGAAGCTTATTATGCGTCCGTGGTCAATAATAATCCGCGCAGTGCCCCTTGTCAAACGCAGCCTCCACTTTGCATGTTGCGAATGTTCATCGTGCCGGGGTTCAATATTATCGCTGCCGTCGCTATGCCGCGACCCGCCAGCCTGTATCGCGCCACGGGGAAACTTTCGTCCGTATCGGTGGGCTCGTCGGAACGAGGTTAAGATAGCCGCGCCTGTTGCTTTGTTTCCGTATGACGACGCTGTCGGGGAAACAATTTCTTTTTCTTCCTTTCGTTTGAAGCGCGTGGTACAGTGGCTGGCGAAAATATTCGAACGCGCGCAGACAATCTTCCGAATACATTGGCACTAGTACACGCGTGATGTGAAACGTACATTTATAATGTGATACAATTCCGTTGCATATATATATGTAATGTATATATAATGTAATACAATATGTAATACATTATATATATTTACATATATTTACATATATATAATGTAATACAATTCTGTTGCATACACAGACACAGTCGCTACATTATACATGTAAATATGTAATATATATATATATATATATATATATATATTTATTTGTAAATATATATTTACAAATATATGTATTATATATTTACATATATAATGTAAATATATATTTCTGTTGCATACATAGACACAGTGTATTATATTCATATTTATACTTATATGTTATATTTATATTTATGTTATGTTAAATATGTAATATATACGTAAATATATAATACAATTTTGTTGCATACACAGACACAGTCGCTACATTATATATATGTAATATATAATGTAATACAATTCTGTTGCATACACAGACATAGTCGCTACATTATATATGTAAATATGTTATATATATATATATATTTACATATATAATATAAACATATATTTCTGTTGCATACATAGACACAGTATATTATATTTATATTCATATATTTGTATATATATTTATATTATATTATATTTACACTTGTATATATATTTATATTACATTATATTTACATTTATATATATATTTGTATTATATTATATTTATATTTATATTATGTATCTACATATATAATATAGCGACTGTGTCTGTGCACGCAACAGAATTGTATCACATCACGAAAAAGCTATGCGAAACGTTTAAAGCGTTGTAACGTTTAGCGAATGAAATTTTTACTTAGATTCCATTTGTTTCAGCGACGATTTGTTGGAACGTAAAATTGCGAAAGCGTCCGCAGTTTCTGGTCCATTTTTCAACCTTCAAATTTCCCATAAATACGTAAAAATCCTACAAGCAATTTAAATCCCATCGACACAATCGCGCTTCATTACCAACAAAATTTCGACACCTCTACGCAACACGCACGCACTGTAAGAATTCAAGAATTCAAAATCAAGGCGCTCGGAACACTTTTGCGAGCTGCTGTGTACGAATTCGGCGCGTTGACAAGTGGAAAGGAAGAGAGTGGAAAGAAGGGTTGCAGAAGTGGAAGCGGAAAGTAGCGGAGACGAGAGGCACACTCAACTTCTCAACCCTCTCTTTGCACGCTCACGAGCGATTAGTCTTGCGAATCCCTCTTCCCCCCAAAACCTCTTTGATTCAATCTCCAGGATCCAGCGAGCAAACGGCGATGATCGCAAAGAGATTGTTCGCTCGATTCGGTTTTAATTGTTCTTTAGAGCGTTTGGATTCGAGGCGTTCGATTGAATGTTACTCGATTGCTTTGTTGCCGAGGGGTCTGTGGCAACGAGCGATCGTTCGCGAGAGATTTGTGTGCGAGTGGAGCAAGATGGATAGTCGACCACCGTTCGAGAAAGAGCGATCTGGTTGTATTTGTCTCTTTTGACGCGCTCGGCACGTGGACAGATAAGTAGATTACAAAATTACGGAAAATTTTTAGAGACGCCGCCGCAGGAATTTAAAGCGTCGAGTTCACACGATTAGAATTAAGCTTCGTGGAATTTTTGTGTACGTGCGGATTTCTGTACTAAATGATTGTTTTAAAATTGTCTATGCTACAGAACTATTCGACTCATAAGTCGACTCGAAATCAAGATCGGAAGATGAGAAAGGCAGAAAAGATGAGAATTGTACGAACTGGATAATAAGAGATTTCAATTCTTTCAACACGCAATTTACGCGTTGAAAATTTTATTTATTTCTTTTTTTTTAAATTATTGCTATCCTGTTATATTCTATACGTGCTATTATCAGTTTCTAAGATTAAAATAAGCGGGGAAATGCTATTAATTAGCGCTCGGAAGCATTTGCAAAACGATCCACCTTTCTGTACGTACGATAGTTATATTTTATTCAATGGTGGAAGTACGAGATAAAAAAACTGTCTAAAACTGAAATTGAATTTTTCAAATAAAACAAGAGCCATACTGAACGAAATATATTTAGAAGCTTGTTAAAATTTAGGTCACCATTCAGGTTACTTCAATTTGACAGAATGTATTAGGACATTAAAGTAAATTCCTATTCGAGTTAGGTGGAAAAAGATTGACATAAAGATAATTAACATGAGAATTAAATATGAGAATGATTCGATCAGTAATAATTTGATTCCAAAAAGCTGACAGCATGTGAAAGGGGCTGGAACTAATTATCAAATAATTATTATGTTAGTTGTGCTTACTAATTCGAAAGAATTAAATTGCCTGATAGAACGAAAACATTAGCAGCAACAAGCTTTTAATACATCGCAATGTGTGCTTATTTAAAAATGTTTTCACCAGATCTCTTTGCTTCTCTACCGCGTTACGTTTGCTGTTTACAACGACAAACGATCATGTTTTTTTTTTTTTTTTTTTTAATCAAATACAGCACATGTTGCGAATAAAATCACTATGTTGTTATTAAAAATTTTTTAAATTAATTTGTGAAAAAATATCGCAATTAAGAAATATTTACTCGACAGAGTGCGGAGAATTATGTTTACACATTTAATAGAAATTAAACAATTTGTTTTCAATAGAAACTGCCCCTCGAATATTTAGAGATAAATATTTCGATTCACAATATTTTGCAGAAATTTTATTATATATTATAATTTTATTATACTTTGCATCTCATGATGATCCAAATGATATTCATTCATAACACTCACGCAGACTTTTCAATACATCTTTCAGTTTAATTTCTCCTTTACATTTTAGTCATAGCGAGTTAAAATTGAAAGAAACATCTTCGTCAATTCCAAATATTCTAGCGATTGAAGAAACATCATTTTTTTTTTTTTTTGTTTCTCTCTAATTAAACGAATTAAAACTAAAATTGCCCGCATTCAACAAATGTTACGTTTTAATCGCTCGCTGTTTGACACTCCGCGTAAAGTCCGCGTGGAAATTGTGATATCGTGTCGAAAACGCGATTAACAAATTGTGTATACGACTAATTAGCCCGTTTTATGTGCGGGCTAATAATCGGTGGTTAGGGTCAGGTGATCGACGCGGATCGTTTCACGAAAACGTGAAAAACAAATTGGTGCAACGTGTCGCGATTACAACGCGCGAGGCAGGGTGGGCAGCGCACTTTTACCGTGAAAATTTAGTCGACTCCGCCACGCAGTTAAATCTCGTTCATTTCCCAGCGTTTCGACAGGCGCATCGATTTATAAACGAATTAATCGATGATACCGGCAACATCGAATTAAAACGACAATTTTATTCCCAATGTTAAGCCGATCCCGCGACACAATGGGATGAAATTCATTGAATTTCACGAACGACTTGTCATTCTGTTCTCCAAATGAATTAGATGAATGTTTCGTCTGAATCTGTTCTGAAATAACCGATGATATTTAATTATATTGAAACGTGTGTAGTATCATCGAGCAATTGAATTTCCTTTCTTTTGATTATTGCGACGAATAATTTATTCTATAATTTAACATAGATTGTAATTATATAATATAATTATTATTATAACAATTATATAATTTAACATAGATTATAATTATATAATATAATAATTATATAATTTAATATAAATTATAATATATAATTATTAATTAATATAGATTGTAATTATAATTATATAATTTAATATAGACATAATTTATTTAGACTAATAAAGACTTGTTCAATTTTTATCCTTTCCCAATTTTATCGAAATCGAATTCTTTTTAGATTGTAAAAGGAATTTTCTTCTTGTCTATCAGTTGTTAATAGTTGGAACATATTTCGAGAGGAGAACTTGATTTAAATAAATATATTGTTCAATTAACAATGAAAATATAATGACAACTTTTAAATATTATAATTAAACAACAGTCAGATGTACAGTACGATTCTTCTAATTATTCAATAAATAATTGTACTTAACATAATAATAATGAAGAATTATTTCGTAGATATTGACATCGCATTATATCGTACAAGAAAGTTCCAGCTTCGTTCGCTTAAAGGAAACTGTTAAGAGAAAGATCTCGCGGCCATAATCTGAAAGTAGTAGAAACCTAATTAACGCGAATATCTCAAAGTAATTCTATACTGAAACTTGCTATGCAAAATTTTAATTGCAACTCTGCTTGTTATCTCGCGAAACGTTTCAGATCTACATATATTATCTCAGAATGAGAATCACTTCGTCGTGGATTAACAAACAGAAAGACGGAAATTCTTATTACACACAATCGCGCCTCTGTAACAAAATTTCATTTGCATATTTCAGAGCGTGTTTTTTTCATTGTCGCCTTATTAAACGTCGTAGCTCCTCTCCAGTGAATTTCGCTCGTTAAATATGCCAAATGTGTCCAAAATACGTGATTAAAGTACTTGAGCACGCGTGCGTGGACTCGAAACGAAAAACGAAATGGAAAAAGTCCAGCCGCGAACGTCGGAATATGAAATTATCAACATGTGGCATGTAAGCGCCTCCCAAATTTCCCGACCATCGAATTTATTTCACCGCTGGTACGTTCATTGAATTTTTACGTTCCGATCTCGTCCTCGTTTCGACGAGTGAAACTTTGAATTTTCTAACGAGAACATCACCGCAAAGTAGAAATTAGAAATGAGTCTCTCGTATCCGAAACTCGAGACATTTCTCGACAAAAGGAGCACAATTAAATTGAAAACGAAGCGAAAGTAACATGACGTGAGAATTATGCTCGTATCGTTTTTAACCTGCTATGACAATAGTTTGCGATAGCCTTCGTTGGTGTTTCGTATCGCGAATCGATCGTGTCGTGAGGAATTCGCAGAATGTACAATTTTTGCAACCACGACTCGCATCTATTGCCGTCCAAATGATTTTCTCGTCAATTAAAACTCCTCCCACCCCGTGTAAAGTTTAAAGTTAAATCCAAAGCAGACTGTTAAGTTCCAAGCTTACTTGAGAACTTTAAATCTGAAGTTCAAACTTAACTAGTTAGAGTCTACACGTCGGAAACCCTACAAAATAAGCAGCGTGCGTTTCACAGCCACATTCTCATCGTCTTTGAAAATTTTATCATTCGTAATAAATGAAAATATATACAAATGATCGTGAAATGTAAAATTTATGATGACAAATCCAGCAAATCGTTCAGCAATTATGTAATATTACTTTTTAGTACTTGTCCAGATCCAATTGTTTAAATTACGTTCGCAAGAATGACGTAGTAAAAATAATATTATTAATCATTAATATATTACTATGATATTATTAATATTTTTATAAAAATTCGTAAAAACATAATTTAAATATAATATTATGAAAATTAAAGTGTAATTTAAATATTATTATTATTATTAAATTCGTAAAAATGTACTTTTAATATAATATTATAATATTATAAAAATTAAAGTGTTATTAATATATTATTATTAATATTATTATTATTATTAAATACGTAAAAATATAATTTAAATATAACATTATAACATTACTACTATTTTTATAATTATTTAATATATATAATTACATTTTTATAAAAATTCGCGAAAATGTAATTTAAACATAATATTATAGTATTGTAAAAATTAAAATATAATTTAAATATTACTAATATATATTAATTATTATTATTAAATTCATAAAGATGTAATTTAAATATAATATCATCAACATTTTCGTGAAAATGCAATTTTCAAGTGCATTCGTAAAAATCCCGCATCTGTTTTCACCAGCTTTGTACATTTTAATAAAATTCACGTATCGTAGCCTAGCCCCAGTTGAACAAAGTGTCGCGCAAATACGCGCCACCCGCGTGTTCTCTAAACACGCACACTGCAAATATACATATGCAAATACTTAGCAGTATTCGCGAGCCGGGCGGAAATCCCTTTGAAGTACCGCCGTTTACAATGCGTTTCACGGTGAAATTAACCGGAGCGCGTTCCGATAACAAAATTCGTGAATTGAATCAGTCACGATGATCGCGTGGCATGGCAAATCGAGCCAGATTTAAAGGGACATCATTTCGACAAACTGTGGCTTCCAGCTGGGGGGTGGAAAGCGTGGCGGAACGTCGAAACTGAGCGCGCGGAGGACAGCGCGGAATTTTCGATCGCGATGGAGATGCAAGGCCAGAACTGAAAATAACCGAGCATGGTTTGCGCTCGAACGCCGGCCAGAACAATGGGAATCCATTAAAAGCCGCGGTTTCGTTTACTCGCGAATTATACATTTGCGAGCGACGGGCAAATGCCCCGCGAATACGAGAACCACTATACGCCCCCTGAATGAGCTGGTTTCGATGTTTGTTGCATCTTTCTGCAGTTCTACAGTTAACCTCCTGAGGTTTTGTAGCGTTCTTTTTTTTCATCAATTAGCAGCGTTAATAATTACAACATTGGCAAGATATTGAAAATATTTGAAAATTAACAAATGAACGTTGAAAAACATCCCTGTCGTAATACCTACGACGGATTTTGAAAATTTGAAGATGCTCGGAATGCACATCGCATGAAAAAATGTGCAGAATATTTAAAGTACAGTTTCTTTTGTAATATTTGTATACGTAAAATAATTTTCTGTCTTCTCAATTATTCTTTCAATTAGTTATGAATTTGCATAAAATTTATAACTAGTTATATGTAAATGAAAATAATATCTATCGCCCTTCAAATTCTTCAATTAAGCAGATTCATATTTTTCTGAATATGACTGAAATATATAAATATAATTGAAAGTTTTGTCTATTAAATATTACATTTCAAATAGTTTTTGTCTTCATCTTTTCACGCGAGTAGCCACAAAAGCATAAAATCTATTAATGTGTGTCAAAAAATTCAGAGTTGAGAAAGATAGTTGGTCAAGAAAAGTAGTTAACATTTCAATAGTAAAATTGCAATATTTGTTACTTTAGCTTACGATATGAAGATGGAATTTTTTTCTCCGAAGAGAAAAATATGAACGATGAGAAGGAACAACTTACTACGTACTATAAACTTCAGACCGTAAGTGGCCAACTTAAAATTTTACAGTTTAAAGTTTCTACTTTAAGAGTACCTTTTTTCTTTTTATGATAAGAAGTTGATCATGAAAGTGCTAATGTAAAGTGCTTGTACTTTTTTAATACTGGTAGAAGAAATTCTATATTCTTAAATATTCATTTTCGCACTTCATTCTTAAATAAGAAGTAATTGAAAAATAGAGTTTATTCTTCATTGCTTTCACCTGAAATGTTTAATTTGACATGTATTCCTCGCTATAAAAATTTGGTTCAACTTGAAGTACTCGAAAATATAAAAAGAGATAGCTACCTTTAAATTGTGACAGACGTAACTCGAATAATATTAATTTGATCAATTTCTACGAGAATTCCACATTACTGGAGTTTAACAAATGCCATAACCTTATAGTGGCTGGAATAAATATTTTACAAAGGAAATGCTAAATTATGAACGCCCGTCATTATGTGTATGTTAAATATTTTAATTTTGTCCGCCGTTCGACACTTGCAATTTTTATGCTGCATTTATTAATACGAATGCACGTAAAATCTAAAACATGTATCACCTTTCACCTGAATAGATATTGTCGATAACTTTCATTCTGAAAAAACATGAATCAATGAGTATGAAACACTTGCAACAAAATTACAATATAAATTTTATATATATATATATGATACAATAAATTATGATAAACTAGATTCTAACTTGCTAAATGATCAAACGATTGACATTCAAACTTCATAATTTTGTGAATAATTTATAATTTACAATTTCATAAGTACACGATAAATATTGAATTCTCAAGAAGCAAATGAATTACCTCTCCAGGAAGATAACATATATATGATAAATTTAAAAAAACAACGTCAATTTACTTTTCAATGAATGAATCAACATGGTTTCCGAGTAGCAGGTCACTTTCACCGTTATTGAATTATTGAAAAAGAAACTATAGACATCAAATATTTTAATATATAATATATAAATTATTATAAGTATAATGTCTTATCATTTACATTATATGACGTATTTTAATATATTATAATTACAATATATAACATATAATAAAGAATAAGAATTATATAATATATAAATTATGATAAGATATAATATCTTATTATTTATATTATATAATATATTCTAATATTATAGTTATATTATATAATATATAAATTATTATAAGATATAATACCTTATCATTTACATTATATGATATATTTTAATATATTATAAGTACAATATATAACATATAATAAAGAATAAGAATTATATAATATATAAATTATGATAAGATATAATATCTTGTTATGTATATTATATAATATATTCTAATATTATAATTATATTATACAATATATAAATTATCATAAGATATAATATCTTATCATTCACATTATATGATATATTCTAATAATATAATTGCAATACATAACACACAACAAAGAATAAGAATTGTATAATATATAAATTATTATAAGATACGATGTCTTATCATTTATATCACACAATATATTCTAATATTCTTTTCAATATTACGATAAATAATTATAACATTCTCAAGAAGACCCTCGCAATAAAACTCACCAAAAAAACATTTCTCGTTGATACAGAGTACTTTGTTACTGAAATAAAAAAGAAACGGAAAGAAATGAAGGAGAGAAAGAGAGAGAGAGAGAGAGAGAGATTTTCAAACTGTAGATCTCTATTGACACGGCCGATAAAGTGAAACGTAAAGCTCGCAAGATATCGCAGGCGCGTGAATGGGGACGGGGCGAGCTGGTGGGCTCTCGTTGTGTCTGTTCATCTTTGAAGTGGGCGGGTGTCTGCGGTTGTTTCTATATATAAAGCACGATGAACAGGATGCAGAAGGCGGACGCCGAAAATTCCACCCAAATATTTAATCTCGTCGAAACCGCCGCGATCCGCTTAGAAAAGCGTTAATTCGATTTCTTATCGCGCTCTAATAAATCCAGAAAATTAAGCGTATCCCGGCGATTCACCGCCGTTCGTTCCCGTGGGGATTAAAATTTGCCTGACGTCTCTCTCGTTGCTCTCGGCTCTGGCTCTTTTGTCGAAATGAAATAATCGCGACTTGGCTTTCAAGAGGCGGCTCACGACTGCGATGCGCCAAGGAACACGAGGCGCAACGAGAGAGTAATTGCGAGAGCGGAAAGAGTTGAATCGGGCTGCTAAATTACGTGGAAAAGGGGGGAGGGGGGAAAAAATTAGGGGAGCTCGGTCTGGGTATAATTTCTTTATTAAGAATTAAGAACACCTCAGCGACCGACGCGGAGTATCTGCAACGGTGGCGTTAGAAAAGTTTCGGTTTACGCTGTTATTTCTCTCGTATTTTTCTCGTAAGTAGAGTACATGTATATTATTATAGGGGCGGATGTTCGCGCGTTTATATTATGGAAACGGGGCAAAAATATACAAAAGGTAGATTTTTATACAAGAACGTGTAACATGCTCTCCTTCTTTTCTGGTAAAAAAGAACAATTTCTACAAAGAATATTTTCTCTTTCTGGGTAAACTTCCTCGCGAGGGTCTTTTTTCTTTAAGGGGTATCATTTCTAAAAGGTATAGAATAAAAACGCCACGAAAGCAGAATGTTATCTTGGTGACGTTGTCTGTGAAAATGAACGCGACATTATGGAATATTCTGAGAAATCCTTTCTGTTCTTCTGTCAGCAAGAAAAACGCTGTAAATTAATTTCTTGGAAAAGTTAACTTGTACTTTCATCGAAATGTTTAGGAGTAAACGTTTACGTGGACTTGCGCGCATATTTAAATGTAACCATTTGCATCAGTAATAGTCGATTCTAATGCAGAAACGCAGTATATCAAGATGATTATTATTGTCACATTTTGCATATTCATTGCAAGACACTAAATCGTTGTCAAAATTTTGACACGTTAATATTTTCACGTGTAACGCGCACGAGATAAGGGCGATTTATTCCCCGGTTTCTCATAAATATTATTTCAGATAATGTTGCTCGGTCAATTACGCGTCACATTAAATTTAAATGTTTCATTTCCGATAAATACGAACGCTATCTAAATTAATATATTCCATACGTGCGCATCGAGTTGAGATTTTTGCACTGGAACGTGCGTTTAATAATTAATAGTAAATAAATTATGTTTTCATTTATGTCAGGGGCTAGTCGAGCATAGTGGAAATGAATTCGTAAAATTCCATGAAGAAAGAAACAAAGTGGAAAATATAAAAATGTGTGGGCTTACGAAAGACAGATTACTACATTAGAGACTACTTACTCCTCGATCATAAGCGAAAGAGCCGCATAAAAAGCAAGAAAAAGGAAACAGAAAACTTTCCGGCTAAACGCGTGCCGTTATTCTCCATTTAAATGCAAATAAAATCCAACGCCGGCCGAGTAAAACAAGTAAATTAAATTCAGAATCAATAGCAAGTTTGCATAGTCTCTTTTGTCAGTACCTGGTTAAGAATAAACACCGCGCCAAACTTTCTTTATCGTTGCTGAATGCGCCAAATACATTAAAAATATTGAGATGTCTGTGTCGTTGGAAGACGAAACGGGAATAAAATTGGCCCGATTGTAATAAAAGGACGGAACGAAACACAACTGTATCATTAATCTTCGGTTGATCACACGGATCGCGAGTGATTTAACGCTACTAAATATATATATATATATATATATATATATATATATATGTATGTATGTATGTATGTATGTATGACTGCACGAAAACGGTCCGCTATCGGCATTCGATTGAAACTGGAAAATGCAATACAAAGAACTTTTAATTTCGCGGCGAAATTTATAACTTCGATATACCAACGATTTTTTTTTCTTGTTTATTTGCTCGTTTATGTACCGAGTTTCATAAACATTCAACAAACGCGAATAAATAAAAATACCGTTCGCTAGAGATTCGACAGATCTGGAACGCAATTACGTGCATTTATATGTATAAATGGCGAAAATGGTTTTTTAGTTAACGAACTCTGCTTGTTTCTTGTTTAACAATAAATGAAATCTATGGAATTTTCAGTCGATGATGAATAAAGTTTATACGGAACTTTCAGTAGGAAAATTTATAGGAAAAGAAATTATCTTTTTATTGCTTGTGTAGAAATATTTAACTTGTCTTGATCTAACTTGTAATTGTTACATAAAGTGCAGATACCGAAGAGTTTTAATGCAGCTTTAATACCAAGTGTAATTGAAATATCAAATTTCTATAAATTGATAATCGAAATTGCCTGGAATTGACTGTTAGCACGATAATGTTACATTAAAATTCGCAATTTACGTATTGCGATTCCCAACGATATTATTTTACTAAACAGAATTACTAAATAGAGTTGTCACATTTGCCTTCGATTTACTGTTATATTATTCTCCATTGATTTCTCTTTTCTCTAAATAAACTTCATAGAAAATGAGCAAAATTTTCGTTGGTACTTCAAAACTTAATTTCAATCAATGTAACTGTCATATATTGGTTAAAATTAATTAAACGCGTTATGTCACATAAAAATTACTTTCATTAAATATTTAATTCACTGACACAGAAATCGAAGTTAATCTTTTGTTAAAAACAATAACTGAATTGATTAATTACGACTAAATTACGACCAAGTAGTATGTTTAAAGTAATATTTACTCGACACAAGTCACAAGTAATTTTCAATATTATATACATATTATTATTAAATTATTTATATATATAAAAATATAGTAATATAAATAATTAACAAAAATATTGTAATATAAATAATTAATAAAAATATTGTAATATAAATAATTAATACATATACATACTTATAACATCGAAACTGGTATGTTTAAAGTAATATTTACACGACACAAGTCACAAGTAATTTTCAATGTTATATACATATTATTATTAAATTATTTATATATATAAAAATATATAAAAATATTGTAATATAAATAATTAACAAAAATATTGTAATATAAATAATTAATAAAAATATTCTAATATAAATAATTAATACATATACATACTTATAATATCAAAAGTGGCATGTTTAAAGTAACACTTACTCGACATAAGTCACAAGTAATTTTCAATATTATATACATATTATTATTAAATTATTTATATATATAACTAAATAAAAATATTGTAATGTAAATAATTAATACACATACATACTTATAATATCGAAAAATCGATCCACACCGATCGAATCCTCCGAATCTTCCGCGCAATTGATCCAACAAATTTCATCCGGTTGAACTTGCATGTTTTCGCGAATAACGAAAGTTAACAACAAACAGGTTAACGTGTTTATAAATCTCCTTTATAAACCACCCGTTACCTCATCCGCGGCACGTGTTATTTGTTGATGCTTCCTCCTCTCTGCGTGCAGAAATCGTCGAGCGTAAAACGAGCTACGAGACCAGACGGAAGAACCACTTCTCCCCTCTCTTTGATTCTTCGGCGGTGGGTCTTATGGCGCCTAGCATGGTTCAACAGTCATCCACGTTCATCTCGAACGGAACGATCGGCTGAAACACGGCCGGAAGTGCTCGTTTTCCGTCTGATTAGCCCGCTACCTGGCCGCTCCGTCGTCGAAACTTTCGCCCGCGATTTTTCCACCGGAGAGACGTTCCTCCGAGGATCGCTCGCTATTTCTGCCATCGAGTGACCATCGGGAGAAACCATCGAACCCTCCATATTTCTCGGCGAGAATGACAATATTTCGTTCGAGAAGTGGCCTCGTATTTTGTTTGCGTGATAGTTCGTGTTATTTATGTAGAAATGTTTAGATCGTTTTATCGGTACCAAGTTTATTGTTACTATTGACCAAGATTAATGCTAGAATCATTATTATCAATGACCAAGATTTTTAGAATTAAATGAAACTGCGGTGATAAAATATTTGAAAATGTTTCAATGATACTTCGTTTGGTCGTTGAGGTTGAACAATTGCGTGTCGATTTATTTAAACAAACACATGATTATTTCATGTGGAAGATACGCTACAATTGTCTGAACCGTCCAGAACTTGGAAAATAAAGTGACTCCGTATGACGAAGAATAATAGAAACGTTGGAGATGATAGTGAAAGTTAAAAAAAAAAAGAGATATTTAACGTTACCATATAGGTACTTTGGCAGTTTCACCGTAACCGCAAGTTATCGGCGTCTAAACCGGCCGCATCATACCACCCAAACACTATAATCATCCCCTCTCGGCACCCCCATCACCTCCGAAAGAATTTCTTCCCGCAACGCCTTCATTTCTCCATTACCATAAAAAAAGGAACCTATAACAAACCGGCAGTTCCCTCCGCAACAACATCGCCACGCTTTCACGTCTGCCATGAATAGGGACGGGATCAAGTCCAATATGTATTTATGAACGCGAGTCAAGTTCGATATCAAAGTTTCGTTTCACGTGATTTTCAAATGCTACTCGTACGAAAATGTGAGCCTGAACACGAGCGCAACGTATGAAAAATAGGAACTTGCCTCGTACAGTCGACAAAATTTCCGTCCTCGTTAAAAATTCGTTCGTCTGTGACATTCGCGGATTCCTCCACCTGAAAAATATGTTGTCGATTGTTGTCTTCGGTATCGTTCTTCGTTGTTGGCCATTAGGTTAAATTGCAGTACACGCTCGAAGCGATTTTAGTAAAATGAAAAATAGTGGAAGACAAACATCCCTACAATAGGTGCAAATCTAGTTGTGAAGAATCTCTTCTGATTTATAAAATCTCAACTAAAAGATATATTGTCAATTGTTCTTCACTGTTGGCTTCCTTGTTAATCAGTACAGGTTTGAAGTCAATTTAGTAAAATGGAAAATAGAGAATAGGTTCGCTATTAAAATATCGCTATAATAGGTTCAAGTCTATAAATTATTTAATAGTACATATATATAAATTATCTAATAATTATTGCATTTATATATATAAATTATTTAATTATATATATATATATATATATATATATATATATACATATGTATATAAAGAAGAATCTACTTTTAAAATCTCAACTAAAAGATATATTATCAATTGTTCTTCACTGTTGGCTTCCTTGTTAATCATCAGTACAGGTTTGAAGTCAATTTAGTAAAATGGAAAATAGAGAATAGGTTCGCTATTAAAATATCGCTATAATAGGTTCAAGTCTATAAATTATTTAATAGTACATATATATAAATTATCTAATAATTATTGCATTTATATATATAAATTATTTAATTATATATATATATATACATATCTATATAAAGAAGAATCTACTTTTAAAATCTCAACTAAAAGATATATTATCAATTGTTCTTCACTGTTGGCTTCCTTGTTAATCATCAGTACAGGTTTGAAGTCAATTTAGTAAAATGGAAAATAGAGAATAGGTTCGCTATTAAAATATCGCTATAATAGGTTCAAGTCTATAAATTATTTAATAGTACATATATATAAATTATCTAATAATTATTGCATTTATATATATAAATTATTTAATTATATATATATATATACATATCTATATAAAGAAGAATCTACTTTTAAAATCTCAACTAAAAGATATATTATCAATTGTTCTTCACTGTTGGCTTCCTTGTTAATCATCAGTACAGGTTTGAAGTCAATTTAGTAAAATGGAAAATAGAGAATAGGTTCGCTATTAAAATATCGCTATAATAGGTTCAAGTCTATAAATTATTTAATAGTACATATATATAAATTATCTAATAATTATTGCATTTATATATATAAATTATTTAATTATATATATATATATATATATATACATATGTATATAAAGAAGAATCTACTTTTAAAATCTCAACTAAAAGATATATTATCAATTGTTCTTCACTGTTGTCTTCCTCGTCAATCGTCAGCCCATGTTCAAAGCGATTTTCGTAAAATGGAAGACAAAGATCGCCGCGTTTGTTTAAAGATTCGAGCCTACCCGCGAAGTACTCGATCCCATCTGCAATAACCTCTCTCACAGTCACCGTGACCAAAAAAAAAAAAAAAGATTACACGGGACGAAGCAACGGGAGAAGAAACAGAAGTCTTCTTTTTTTCTAAATTCTGCAAATTCACGGTGCCGACAGACGTAACATTTCAAAGCGAATTAATTCGAGCCCGAACGGGTTAACAGCCGGTTTGCTGCTGCCGATTTGCGTTTTAAAAATTACAAAATAACTTGGCCAATCTCTCTCAAGTCCGGCATTAAATTTCGCGGGACGCGGTTTAAGCACGCGCGCTGTATCTTCGCGCGGTTTAATCGGTGCCGGTGAGAAAATAAAAAGGAAAAAACGACTTTTTGCCCGGTGAAAATCCGCTGGGACGCGGGGAACGAACAGGGAACGAAAGAGGAACGACGGTGATGGGATTCCTTCTGAGTGAAAAAATCCGCGATGTACCAGCCGCGCGACGACTAACCTGGAAAAAAGCTTGTACGTAGCGACGGGAAGGAGGCGGGACACAAAAACACGCGCGCGTTACCGCGGCCCATTTAGGAAGTTCGATCGATCCAACGCCAACACTTTCCCGAATGATCGATGCGACGTTTCGACGCGACGCTTTCTTTTTTCGCGGATAAAACGCGCTGGATTCGTTGGTCGACCGTGGATAAATCGCGAGTTCTCGTTTTTCTTTCTTTCTTCCTTTTTTTCTTTTCTTTTTTTTCCATTCTATCCTACATCGTTCTGTATCGTGACTCTCGCGATCATTCCACGTTGCGGACGGTTTGTTACGTTTCCACGCGGTATTTACGAGGTGATCTTCGAGGGTGTATTTCGAAGAGGAAATTTCGATTGGTGGGATTTGGCCGTCGGAGGGAGGGTCTCGCTGGTTCGGTTGGTACATTTAGTATAAAGAGATGAATAGATGTATTGGTAAAATAGGGAGAATGAATTTATGAAATAATACGAATATTCGGTTATATTGTATATAGAGAATTTGTCCTATTTCTGCGTGAAGGGGATTTTAAAAGTGGATCGAGAGAGAGGAAATTCTCACTGGCATTTTTGAAGAAATCGTGCTCTCGGGTAATATCGTTTAGTAAGAAATACGAAAGAGGTATTGACAAAATATAGAAACCATGATTGAATAAAATGGTAAAATGGTAGAGAACTATTGATGAAGATAGAACGTTGTATGGTTTAAGGTTGGTTAACGCGTTGCGGTTTGTTACGCGTGCGGAACGTAAATTCGTTACGTCCCTGTCTGATATTTACGAGGAGAGCTTGGTAGTTGAGAGAGGGGATTTTTATTAGTGTTTTCGATTTCATCGGGAGAAGCTTGCTTTCGGTTATATTTGTTAATAAAAATTGGAAAGATATTGGTGATACGTAGAAACGATTAAAGGATAATACGATGAAATATAGTCAAATATTAGATGAAGTGTTGCATGGTTAGAGATCATTCGGATTGGAAAGATACTTCACTTTCTAAAGCTAAACATTCTGTGCTTCTGCCACCTTGATTTCGAATCGAGACGTTTAATAATTTTTTCGTATCAAAATTTTACAAACAGTAAATGAACTAAGTGGATTTAATATTAAGAAATGGCATTTAATTGTTTCGTAATGGTCGAATGAACAAATACCAGAGATAGAGGAAGAAATTCACACTCCTGAATTTCTTTTAGATAAAAATATATCAACCAGATTCCGTTAACGTAGAGAAATACAGGAAACGTCAAATATCGAAACGAAACTCGTCAAAAATAATCCTTTGCAAGACATTTCGTACGATCATTCTGTAGTAATGGTATGGTCATTAAGTAAATTCTTTTTCAAAAAAAAAAAAAAAAGAAGATTAAAATCCGTCTGAAGATAAACAGTGGAAAGGAAAAAACACAGTAGAGTAGAACTCTTAAACGAATTTATTCGATTGCTTTCATGATCGTGAGGAAAAACTGCACCAGTCCATGCAAAACTTTCAATCAAAAGTTTCAAGCTAGATTAGAAATAAAAGAAACGAAAAAACAAAATTGAATCAGTCAGGACACAGACACCATTCGCAGAATATTTTCCATATGTCAAAATTGTTAGTCGAGCCACCGAGCTACCGGTTAATTACAATCGAAGCAAGATTGTTGCGTTTTCGTTGAAAAGCTGATGAAATTATGCGTTGGTAGAGTGTGAAATTATTATTTCTCTTCGCTTCTTTTTTTTTCAATTGATATTCAAAGCAGCATTTTTTCGATCATTTTCGGCGCCGGAGCCTGTTTCTTTCTCACACAGTGTTCAAAAATCTGACCACGATTCAAATTTCTCGAATGACATTTAAAAGTGAGGCGAAAATATTTTCTTCGTGTAATACAGTAACGGATAAAAGAAAATTAACATTTATATATTTATCTACGTGATAACGAGTAATCTACTATACTTTGTATTAAATAAATGTCTTTTTATCAATATTCTGACACGTTAAACCTAACTCACGTCTTTTGCGAAATATTTTATAAAAATTATGTCTCATCTCATTCCATTGGCTTTCTTTCATCCTACCATTATACTATTCGAATTAAACGATTATAAATTGTAAATTGTAAATTATATCCTGCTTAGATTCACTAGAAACAATTTGAGCAACTTTTCAGACTGAACACTCCACCCTCTGTGTGTGTGTGTGTGTGTGTGTGTGTATGTGTGTGCAAATCGAGCAAATTAACGTTAATTACGTTTGTTTCACACTCGCGAAACTATGACGTGAGAACGCGGCGCAGGTTTATCGACGACGAAAAAATATTCGCGGATCCGTGTAGAGGAGCTTACACCCTGATGTAAACGTCAGCGCGATCGCGAGCCGGCCGTTTCGTGATGCATAATCCAGATTTGTCGCGAAATAAATCGCGAAACACGCGGCGCCGAAATTCATCCCGCCGGTGGATCCGAATCACGCGACCGAAATTCGTTATCGCAAAAATATTGTGTATTTTCTTGCGATTGCCCGTTCCGGTCGTTGATAAATGACTTCCTCGCGAATTCAATTCGCGCGATTGATAAGCGTATTATCCGTCCAAAGTGTGGGGGTGGGCAGTGATGGAGAAAGAAGGGTCGAGGGAACGATGGAGAAGTGGATTCCGTTGTCGTTCGGAGGTTGCAAGATGTTTCTGTCGCGTGACGTGCATCGATGAGGATCGATTTATTATTAAAACCAAGCGAGCAAGTGGCTTCTTACACGCAAATAAGAATCGAGACTTACGAAGTTCCCCCTTCTGGACGAAATTTTGCAAAGTTTCTTGTCTATATAAGATTATGATCGATCACGCGTTGCTTGTAATAAAGGGATTGTTTGATAATTCGATAAGATATAATTTTTCTACTTATATTATATATTAATATAATTATATTATTATATTATATTATATTGATATAATTATATTATTATATTATATTATATTGATATAATTATATTATTATATTATGTTATATATTAATATAATTATATTATATTAATTTTAATTATATTACATTTTCTAATTATATTAGAACTTCAAGCATTCGAATTATCCTTTTCAGAAAGAGATCAATTGAGAGCAGAATTTTCTTTTTTTCCTTCTTTGTGAAAAGGAAAATTATGTATTAGACTCGAATGTCAATTATTCGTAAAAGGATTTCGCGTTATATGGGATATTTGTTTCATTATTATTTCTTACAGAGTCATGTTTAAAAGAAATGTGTATATTAATGTTTGCTATGTATATGTTCATTAAGAATATTTACTGCAATATGTACATATGTAATATATGTCTCCCAAAGTCTGTCTCAACATTTTTCATAGTGTACAGTTACATGACCTTTCCAGTCGCCTTTTTCCACACGTTTTATTATTATGCTTGAGACATGTTTTCATTCCCATTCTCAAAATCTTTTTAAGACAGTTCTATGATAACGAGTACTCTATAAATTTATCGTTAAGTGTATTCCAAAAAGCAACATTTATTTATCTCATATCGATTATTGATCTTTTATCGTGTATTTTCTAATATATATTTACTCTTTACAAGTGTATATATATATATATATATTATAGCTGTTAAACAACTCGACAGCCCGTTCGGTTTTTGATGTTTGTTGAAAAATGTGCCATTTTTGAGAGCAGTGACCATTGTGTTTCCTCGTGAACAGCGAAAAAGCGGAGCGAAGCGAGACTCGAGAAGAAACATGACGAATCATGTGTACCGTGCAATCGTCTACTATTTCCTGATTGTTTATTTAAAGGGTCTACTGCAATCCCTGAAGCTCTATTCCGGACACCCAGCTGATTTGGTAAAATGCTCGGCCGACTTCAACGTGAGTATAAATCCAGATTTCTTCGTAGTATCGATATTTCGATTCTCTTTGTTAAACAATATCAATGTACAGTAGAATCTTTGTATTTATACTTAGTTAGAAATATCTTTAACTGTCGGAGGTCTGGGAAAGGAATTCACAGCGATCGCGCTCTTTCAAAATCGCACAATTGTTTTCTTCGATTGATATTTGAAATGTCCGTCATACTAATTCTTTTCCAGCAGTTGCATGAATTACAAAGAGACGTTAACAATTCCTTTCTCACACCTCCATTTACTTTCTCCAACTTTCGTCGTTTCTAATTCCCCCCCCCCCTCCCTCCCTCCCCTTGAAAACTTTTGTCGATCCTTGATTTCACACGTCTATATTCTGTAAATTGCCGTTCAACTTCAGAATTGAGAAACAACGAACGGAAAAGCGTAAAATAGAGAATTCCCTAGCACAATAATTGTCTGTGACGTGCTCTTTCCCCGAGATACTGTTCGTAGCTCGCAAGAAAACCGGTCGAGAATAACCACCGTCGAAACAAAAAAAAAATAAAAAAAAATAAAAAAGAAAAAAGAAAAAAGGAAGCAGAGAGCGAAAGCTCGTCAGAGGTCCAAGAAAATTGTCGAAGCATCCACGTAGGTCACCGGGGTCCAACGGAATGGCCCCAAGGGGCAGCAATGCATCGCGAATGGATCCCGGTGAGTCAGCAACGATAAATCGAGCGATTTATGAAGCGGCACGAGCAACGACCATTCTCCTGGCATAATGCCGCTATCGGCGTGCGTATGCACAGGTGGGACGAAGTATGATCGCTTCGATCATTTTCGATCGTCGATTCTCGATAAACTCCCCCCCCCCCTCTCCCCGAAGAAAGTCGATCGATTTTAAAGCCTGATTTCGACGCGCTCGTTTCTTTCCATCAAGATGCATTGTATGTTAACTATCTATTAAGCTTCGATCGTTTCTTAATTCCATGTAGTTGACGTAAAGCTTCGCCTCGGGAGTGGAGAAATTTAATAACTTGAATAAATAACGAATGATAATTTAAATTTTATTATCGTTATGGCAATCATCAATGATTGGGACCTTTTTTTTTTAATAAACGTGTAACTTTCGAAATAAAAAATTTTTCATTGATAAAGTAAGATTTAAACGTAAATTACTCTTGTTGAAGGATATCAAGATCCTTGAGGTTTCGTTATAGACGCGGGAATTTTTGTAAATAGAAAAGATTGAATAATTTAAATTTTATAATTGTTATCGTAATCGTCAATTCGGGGACTTTTTTTTTAATAAAAGAGAAGCTGAACTGAGATGCAAAAGTTATTTGAAATATCGACGTTACAATCATAAGTTGAATTTGAACGTATGTGTAACCTTCGAAGCTTCGTTACTTTTTAAAATAAAAAATTTCTTTTCAATAAAGTAAGATTACGTTGAAGGATATTAGAATTCCTCAAGTTTCATTACAGACACGGGCATTTTTGTAAATAGAAAAGATTGAATTTAAATTACAAACGTATTACGGTCTTCAGAATTTCGATATAAAATTTTCAATTCCGGGAATTTAGAAGAATTTTGTCGTGAACGTTTCACAATGTCAGCAATGATTTATTATTACAAGCTTATTACAAACGTATCATTTAAAGAGAATCGTTGTAATTTATTGAAATTCGCGTGTTTCGTATAAATGGGGGATATCGATTGGGTATCAATAATTCGCGCCGAGCATTAAAAATGAAACATCGTTTGAGGAAACACGGTAATTAGCCCGATACATTTGATAGGATATAATTGTCGAAACGAATGATTAACGTAATTACTCGGTCTGTGTTTTAGAATAATGATCGGATAATGGATTATTTCTGGAAAAAGTCCAGCTGCCAAAGTAATCGAATTGACAAATCGTAAAATCGATGAGCTCCGTAAATTTACCAAAGAAAAGAAATCTCTAAGCAAATAAATCAAACACCAAGCAACGAGACCACGTGCAGGTATAAATAATTTATACAAACAATCTAAATACACGAATTTCCCACGTTTTTCCCCGTCGTTCCATAAATCTTTCGATACCGCAATTAATCACTCTCAATCGAACCGATCACTCGCGCATCAAACGTTCCCCACCGATGATATCGCGATACTTCGCTCTCGATCACCCGAACAAGCGGATTCACAGCGGATTCCAGCAGGAAAAATGAGGAAAAATGGGACGCGTGATTACGTATTTCAGGGCAATAAAAATAATTCGAAGAACGCGCGCGTATGTGTGTGCGCGCGACGAAAGAGAAAGAGAGATAGAGAGAGAAATCTCGCGAAACAAAGACGCGTGCGTGTGACACTTTGCGCTATGGATGAGCGACGAACGATTTATTTAATTTGTCAACGTCAGTCAAGCCGCGTGGCACACGCGATCGGGAAATCTTCAATCAAAATATGACGAAAGCGAGGCGCGACACGACCCAGTTTCAATCGTAATTAATTTCGACGGCGCGCGGAGGGACGAAGCTTGACTCGTATCACGTGGATAATTCCGTTCTGGTTATTACCGGGGCGATTTCGTAGAGGGGCGCGTTTCACGTACCGCGAAATAATTATTCGGCCGTCCGGCGAAAACTGCGTGCTTATGGCGCCGATAACGCTCGTCAGAAACTGGCACGATCCTCTCGAGTACGTCGGACAGTTAATAAATAAAGAAATAAATAATTGAATCACGATTGAGGACCTTGCGCTCTAAAAAAATCGCCTGTAAGCTCTCTCGTTCGCCTACATATTTCAACGACGATTGATTTCTTTTTTTTTTTTTTTTTTTAGAGAAGGACGCGTTACTCTGCTGCGGAGAATGAGTATTATTTCTGGGTCTTTTGGCGGGCTCTCGTTCACGTTTGTTTTCGCAATATAGATCAAATGAATCCGAAGAAACGGCAGGGAATAAAATTCACCAAGGGGGAGAATAAATTCAATTAATAAATCCCAATTCGATACTCGTTGTACCTATTTAAAGGATGAAACAAATTTTAATAAATCCCGAATGTATCTATAAATGTCCAGCGATGTGCTATATAATCAAATCCAAAATATATTGTTACAGTTTAACAAACGAAAAACAAATCTTCGTTTCGAGCAATGAAATCATCTGCCGAGGCAGGATTGAGAGCAGACAGAAAATTTCCACGTGGCAATATAATCCGAAACTATATCCGATATTTCGAACGAGCAATCCCGTATCGAACATTTGGAAATTCGAGAAATCTCTGGCTTGTTAATCAGCCTGAAAACGAGAGGAGGAGGAAATGTCCGCGTGACGTAATTGATTCAGAAACTCTCGTTACGGCGTATTATAACGTCACGAAATAACCGCGTTTCGCCGTCAGACGGTAAAATTAACGTCATTCCGAATTTACGCTCGGTCCGGAGCGCTGGCCGGCCATCAGTTTTCACGGTTGCCCGCGTTTACATTAACACGTCCGCTTGATAAGAAGTAATAACGACAGCTCGAACGCGACACCGTGATTTGCGAACAAGGCTGTTGCATCGGATGCAATAGGAAATTGCCGATAAAATGGGATAGCCACTGTTGCCACTGTTGCGTTCATCGAATTTATCAAACAACGTGCAAACACCATTTTGCAATTATTGATCGCGAGTCGACACTTTAAGAATGGGCGTTTACAATTTTCTTCTCTCCTTTTCTTTCACTCGTTGTTTCGTCCAATTTTTGTTAAAATCGAGAAAATCGTCCCAAAATCTTTTTTCTTTTATTTTATAAAATTAAAAAAAAAAAATAGTAAGTTCATTATAGACTGTATAATTTTGACTAATGACTGATAGTTTCAATGGAGAAAAAAGATCATTCTTTTCACGTGATTTATTTCAATAGCTGTATTATCGTGTCATATAACTCGATGTAATTGATTATTTAGAATTTCAATAATTAATTAACTTGAATTTGAAAGAAAATGACTTCGGTAATGATTAACTTAGAAAATATTGTTAAATCTTAAACTCATGGTGAATTTAATATTACAATTAAATAAAAAATGATAAATAAATCGTTAATATTACTTTATAAATCTATCTTCTAACTATACTTTACTATACTTCACAAGTCACTTATATACTATACTAAACTATACTTTATAAGCTAACCTTCGAATGCTACTTTACTGCGACACTGCTGCAACAATGCTGTTTCAGGAAAAATAATCTGTGTTTCTAATTCTCTTTTAAAATAAGCTGAAAATTAAAAATAAATATTAAAATAAAATATCAAAAATTAAAATATTAAAATAATATTCTAAACTATAAATTTCGTCGTTGTCGAAATCATCGATACATTTTATTCTCCTTCACTTATTCAGACGAAGATGTTTGCATCGCGGTTCCACGTAATTTTGGAGAAGTTAAATTGTAGCCGTTTTCCGTCAAGAAGGTCAACTCGAGCCACTGAAATTCTGATGGCTTTTGATGCAATTTCACTTGCGAGCCGCGTGCACACAAATATCAGTGGAAATGCATGGCAAACGCGGTTACCAGTTTCCATTGAAACGTACGTCGAAGAATTTTAATTATCGCTCGAACAACCGTTATATTGAAATACTTTAAATTACAAATTATCTTCTTTTTCATTTTCCAGGCCATAGATAATTATAATACGGAATATTCGTAGCGAAGGAAGCGACAGTGGCAACTTGGAAACTCGTGTAGTACAACTTTCGAAGCGCACAGTTTTCGAAATTTTTACCTACTTTGACAATTCTCTTTTCAATTTTAACGCGTTGACGAATTTATTCGCTCGTCGCATTTCTTTCACAAAAGAGATTAATACAATCTTCGTGCCATTAATCTAACGTACGTGGATTAAGTTCTCACTGAAGGAATATCCATTGAAACTTGTAGTTTATTCACGATACTCGTATTAGACGTTATTAGAGATTTTTCCGGTATCGTTCGAGCATGGTTGAATCGGAATAGATTTATTTCGCATTAATGGCGAATTGGGACTACTTTACCGACACAGTGGAAATGAATTATTTTATTCATAAGAACGTGCTAGATTCCAAATGAAGGTAGGGAAGAAAAGACGAAACATGGCATGACATGGTGTAAGTTAATTCTGTAATGTTGAAAAATATTAATATTGTATTAATAATATTATATTAATACATATTAATACTATATTAATGATATTATGTTAATACATATTAATATTATATTAATATTATATTAATAGTATTATATTAATACATATTAATATACATAATAAAAAATATTAATACTTGCTAATTGTTAATATCATTGCCGGCTATCACGACATTATTGTCAAATAGAAAACTACCTCTATCGCCAAATTTAATTCGCCAATGTCACAAGAACGGAAAACATTAATAATTCTGTTCTCTTTGATGAGGAAGAACGAAACATTCAGAAGTGTGGAAGAAAAAAGTCTACAGTTTCACAACGACAAAAACAACTGAAAGCCTTACTGATAAGAAATAAACACGAAAGCACAGAAAACAATCAACGCGGAAGTAAAAATTGACCGGAGCAAACGGTCGTTGAATTCGGAATCGTTTGATCGAACGCTAATTGCTGGCAAAGTCAAGATCGGTTCGTTAATACCAGTCCATGATGTCGAAGTCGACAAAAGAAAAGGGACACGTAGCGGAGAGTGCATTCGAGGAGATGACGCGAGAAGGAAGCTGAAACTTCTATTCGCGTTGAACGGAGAGAGACGAAAAGCTTTCGCTCGAAGAAAAAAGAAAGAGCGATGGAGAGAGGAAGAAAACTGAAGGAGAAGAACAAAGAACGAAGATTCGTCGATCGACGCTTTTTCTATCGGATGATCAAGAAGATATATATTATTCTTGGCCTGTGTGCGCGTGGAACGCTCCCTAAAGGGTGTGGGAAAGAGTTGTTTCTAGTTTAATTCCAGTAATTCGATTTCCATTAAACGGTTTCGCTGTGGTGTGTACCCGGGGCGATCCTCGCGGGAGTCGAACGGTAAACGAAAGAGATTGACGCCACGCGGGAAGAAGAAAGGGAAACGCGCCGCGCGTCGGTGCGAAAGTTTGAAAAACGTGACGAGGAAAAAGGGTACGTGGAATTACAAAAGGCGGTGGCGCGGTGTTTGCCGGTGAATTAATCGGTCCTCGAGCAGAATTCAAATAACGACATTCGGGTGAATATCGAGTGGCCACCCCCTTCATCCGGCCGAATAATTGCCCCCGAGTCCACTTTGGACTTTATTCGATTAGGAGACGTCGTTGTCACGCTGTTCCTAGAGAAACTGTTGGGGGACGGTGATATGGAATGTGTGCGGTTTGTCGATGTTATTACGTACGGATTTCATACGTTATTTTCATATGTTGTTTCAGTATCTTTCGTGCCGTAGAACAGCCACCACGTGTCCATATTCGTTTTATTTTTAATCATATTACGTGATATATTTCATCATTCTCACTGCATGCGCCGAGTACCCGCTGCAACTTTTATTCTTTTGATAAATATATTTTTTTTATTATAAAGAAGCAGTTTCAACAAAATCGTCAATTTTTTTTCTATGGAGGAGTGACTTTAAATAGAGGCATGTAGATTGTAAATTGAACGCCAAACTCTCGTTCGTCGGAAGTTCTCGGCTTGTGCTTTATTAAAGAACTCGCGCTGGCAACTGATTGCGGACCATAACGAGCGACCAAATCGTACACAGCAATTCGCCCGCTTTCTTTCTGAAACTCGTCGGTGTGATATCACTGGACAGAAATTATTGATAAGTAACGAATTTACTATTTGTTTTGCCTACTTTGTTTTACTTAAATATACTTGAAACTGAGAAAATATTGCAATTTCGGGACAAAATATTCTCGACGTGCGTGGCAGATGAAACTCGCCTGTGTAAATCAAATTCATTCAACTATCTGAAGAATTAAATTGCAACGAACAATTTATTGATTCTTCATTTCCCTCGTTTATCGTAAATTGTTTCCATTTCTTAACTGCATTTGTAATTGTAAAGACTGACGATTCATCGACGTAAATTATGGAATAATACGAATTGTTACGTGTCTATTAAACAGGCGCACGGCGGTTAATTGTATCCTAAATCGATATACAGGATTATGAAGTTTCACGATCCCGTGTTAATCAGCTAAACGAAACTCTTCGCTAATTACGGGCCCCGATGTGGCTCAAATTATGACTTATGATTCGATGTCTAAGCTATAAGTACCCGTGGCCTTTGAAACGGCCCGTTAATCATGCGATCCGCCCTAAAGTTTACTCAGCTTGCCTCTCGATTACGTAAAGAGCCCGGTTGAATATATAGCGGCATCGTGACACGTGATCATTAGGGAACACCATCAAACTCGCAGAATATTATACCGCGCGTATAATGGAGTTTTTTTCTTTTTTCCTTTTTTTTTTTTTTTTTTTTTTTTTGGTTACACGTACAGATGTGTCTTAAATATTATAACGAAAGCGAAGGGTTCGTCGTTTGGACGGATAAAATATAACCTAGTATATCGTGTTTGAAATATAAATCAAAAAATTGCTGAAACGTATTCAGACTTGTTGATAAAATAATTTAGAGGATTAGTAAGATACTTTGAAGGCTGCGACTTCATCTTATTTCCAAGAGCGAAGATTTTCTTATTGTTCGTGTATGTTTGAACTTCGAATATTCTTCTTTGATTTGAAATTTACGAAATTAAATTTGGAAATTACGTTTCGCAAACATTATAATTCACATTCCGTGAATTTTACAAACTTTGCAAGCTTTAAATTCCATGAAAAGGGACTATCAATCATCATCGAAGAGAAAAGGGAAGGGACAAAAGGTGAGAGTGAAGTTATCGTTTATGATAAATCCCCATCTCAGAGTTTATAGAGCTTACGTCTAGACTAGAAATCGCACGTTCAGTGCAGACACCGTTCTTACGAGGTTGATTTGCACGAGGCACGTTAAGAGGTTCCATTAAGTGAAATACCTGGCGAATATCGGCGTGACAACGAAGCATCGCCGGTGAACGGGTTCGAGTTAAAGGAAAACACGATTCGAGCGGAGCACCAACAAATTAAAGCTGAATTCAGATTCCCGAGATTCCGAGATGCTTCAATGACCAGCCGCGCGGAAGCATCGTTTAAAATCACCCGGCTGGAACCAATTTAACGATTGCGCTTCGTAAAAAAAAAAAGAAAGAGAAACTCCATCGTTCGACTTGCACTTAATTTCCTGCGTACAACGTCCAATTAATCAAATCTCGTAAGTAATTGAAAAACTCGAGAGAACTGTTTAGCGCGAATTAATCGCTAACTGCCGGTCATTTGTTCTTGAGGAGCTTCGTTGTTCGAACGTCATTAATAACTGCAACTGCGTGCGAATTATCCTTGATAATTACAACTGTGTATCTAATTTAATTCGAGAGGGCAACTGTGATGAAACATTTGCAGAGAATATTGAAAAATTACACGCGGGGCACAAGAAAAAGAAAAAACAAAAACAATTCGATATTTCAAACTTTTCCAAACCAATCTTTCGTAAGATCGATTTTTCCTCGTCGCGTTACCCTTTTGACAACCTGAAACGGTATACAGGCGCTGTCACGCTTCGTTTCAGCCCCGACAAATTGACAGAGAAGTCGGGAAATGCAAGAACAAATGGCGATGGAAAAGATTGTGAAATTGTAATTTAATTTCGAGCGAGTGGCATGATCGATACGGGCAAAACGGTAGTCGCGTATTGCCACTTATAAACTACTCCCACCACGAACGATGCTCGGAGGACGGGTTGGAAAAATCTGGATAATCGAGCCGGCGATCGAACGCGATGAAAACTGGAATGATACACAATCGCACCGGATAAGTCCATCAACCCGGTTTTTCAAAGGGTTGCTACGGATCACGCGGATTCTTGCTGCTTAACGCATTTGGAATTTGTGTTCGTATGCATTTCGTACACGTCCGTGTGTGTGTGTGTGGGCGTCACGTCCGCATCGCCAAAAATATTTGGCGAAAATACCACCGTGTAAAATGCAAGGCGAAATGAAGTTATAATGCGCGCCGTGGCAACAAATGACGGGCCGTTGTGAATTTTGCGCATTTCGTTGAATATTTCGCGCGAAATGCACGGGAATAAATTCGATCGATCCTCGTGCCTGAATGAATTCGTTCGCGAGCTTTCGTTCGATTGATTTCTAATTTTTTTCTTTTTTTTTTTTTTTAGAACCGTCATTAATTCCCGTGGCAGAAAATATTCAACGTTGACACGATTTTCATGACGCGTTCATTTCGACGAACGTTTTATCTTGTCTCGATCTATATCGCAAATACAGCGGAGTTTATTCCTGCGCGATGATCGAAACAGTTTCAACTTATTTTTTATTTAGTAGGATTTTTCATATTAATTCCAAGAACTGTTCTTAAACATTCTTCCACGTTGAGATTTTATTATTTAAGCGTGTATGTTTGACGTGTATGATTGTGTACGATAATTCGTCGCTTTCTTTTTGAATTCGTCGGCGTGATATGTGACAGAAATTATTTAGAGGCAACAAATTTATTATTTGCCTTGCCTGAATTATAATTAAAACTGAGAAAATGTTGCAACCTTGGGAGAAAAAGTTCTCGACGTGCGTGGCACGAATGGTTAAAATAAGTAAATCTATATATATTTTCAGATCGATTCTTGTATTACTACCTGTCCACTTCTAGACATTATTAATACAATAAAATTAAATAATCAACAAGACAATTAATGCAATAAAATCGTCGTTTCAACTGAATTACTATCCTTTCGAGCAGTGCGGCGCAAGAGAGATATTTGGATAAATGCTCACGGCTCACACAGTCAATTAAATTCCAAGCCAAAAAAAAAAAAAGAAGCTGTTGATCTTTTCATCATCGGAACGAATCGCAAAAATATTGCGCACTTTATCAAATTTTTTTCAAAGTGTTCATCCACGGTTCTATTATTCCGGGCTCCACGAAACCGACTTTTTGGATCTGTTCCATTCATATTCATTCGAACGCCATTGAGGGGTAGAGATAACGCGTTTTATCCAGTTCGAGTTAACGTTGCGTTTTCCCCGTTGTAACTCATTCGTTTTCACGCCGAAGATCCGCCGGAGGACAATCCAGATAGCCTGATCCGTCCGTTTCCCACTGAAAGAAATATCCCGTTGAGAATAGTAGATTTTAAACGCCGCCCGGTACAAACGTGACAGGTACAAAAATTGCAACACGCTGAACGAATCGGCGACGATAAAACGCGGCCGTGCCGGAGAAAATAACCAGGGACGGTTTCTCGATGAAATTTCGCACGATTTCTTTGCGCGCGGCGTTTTCAGATCACGCGTTTGATATTCATTTACTCGTCAAATCTCATTTCATTCCTGCCACCGTTGCTTCCACTGCGACGAATAAACACTGGCGCGAATAATTTTCTGCTACATTTAGATATGATACCCGTGAATGAAATACGCAACGGTGTAATAAATATGGAACGTACGACTTCATTGTGAATAAATTAAATTTATTTAAAAAAAAAAAAACTATATATTAATAAATAATACGACAAACATTTAATTTCTAAATATATATTCGTTTTTTTTATTCTACAAAAAAATATATATATACATATATATTTAGATTATTTACTTTCGAGATAAATTAAAGTTATTGATACAAAAGGTTACAAAATAAATTTTACTTATTTATTTTTAAAAGATTACTTTAAACTATCAATATTATTAATTTTTAATTACTACCAAAATGTATTTTTCCTATAAAACTTTAATTAATCATATTAATTTGAAGTTATTTATATACATAAATATCGGTGTTGCGAAAAGTTGAGTAAAATATAATAGGATATGTGGGGGGAAAACTGAACAAAATTGAACCCGCGTAGTTTGTATATAAATATAAAATTGATTAATTCAGGAAATTAAGGAAATCTGAATAAGTCCAAATACAGCGATGATACTTTCTAAAGAAAATCTTATCCTCTTGTCGTACGCACTTCAAACACACACGCACACACATACGCAAAACCGTACGCTCGCATTTTACAGACAAATAGTCTCAAGTCTGGATTTTTCGCTGTGACAGTCGCATTTTGTCATAAAACAGGTGACAATTGCCTCGCTTTTAGGGAAAGAAATTCCGAATAATCCCCACAAATATGTGACTCTATCGAAATATAAAATTAAAGAGCCATTGAATTAATGCGACATCTCGTTTTCAATTTCCGTCAGTGAGCCTGTATCATCGAATTCTATTTCTCAATGCTGCGAAACTTTTACGAACTCGCGAAACGTTCCATTCAGTTGTTGAATTGTTTAATATTTGACACGAAAGAGGGTTTCATCACGACGGAGAGTGCCGTCGCGATCGACGCGCGGATAATTCATAACCCCGGAAGCACAAGAGCGGAATTTTTCAGGGAACAACGAGCATCTCCTCTCACCGCACGCGCATTTTCAGCTTCATTTCTTCCCTCTCCTCTCCCGACTCTCACAGTTTACGAGCTTTTCTCCTTTACCCGCCAGTCTCTTCGGCACAAGTGCGAGAGCAAAGAAAAAAGGAAGATCGTCCAAAGAGAGAAAGAGGAAAGAGCCGCGAGACGGTCGAAAATACGGAGGTGAAAGGGAGGAGATCAAAGTTGGAGAGAGAGAGAGAGAGAACGAGGTAAAAGGACGAGCAGAAATTGGTAAAGCGATAAACGGGGGAGGGGGAGGAGAGAAAAAGATAGGAGGAGAACGAAGGAAGAAAAGTTACGATTGTAACCGAGTTCACGTGCTCGCGGTGAGCGACGGGAAGACTTTCGACGACGGGAGACACGAGAGCATAAATGCACTCGTAGCTCGGTGACAGACCTGTGAAACTGCGCCGCAACATAAATCAAATTCCATTGTACCGAAACTTCTGTCGTGTCGTCCGAGAAGTAACCAACGTCGCCGTGACTCCTGCGTCCAGCTTAATTCGCGTTGAAAGCTCAGTCGATTCGAATGTCGGCGCGAATTATCGCTCGGCGAG
>JAWNGG020000378.1:0-152189 GCA_036937485.2 Tetragonisca angustula | reverse complement strand
TGTACGTAATAATAAAAAAGTAATGTAAAATAATAATAATAAAGAAAGTATGTGTTTAACAAGTTTCATTGTTCAAATGTTTCACGTCGTTTCAATGTAATTGAAGTATCTCTAGAATGACTCTGATGTACGTAATAATATTCTCTCTAATGATTCAAGTTCAATTACAGAATTATCTCGATATAGTCTTGGAATATCAATCTCTTTTTTTAGATCATTTCTAAAAGCTAACACCGCCGCGCACGACCTTAATTCCTTCAAAACTGAATAAAATTTCACTTCGCTCGAATATTTATGATTTTTAATAACGATACGAACAAAGGGGAAAGAAATCGAAATATTACGGCCAATCGCCGCTTCCTCCTCGTTCAAACGAATCGTTAAGTTCGAAAACGTTTAATCGAGAGGCTGCTCAGAGCGGGTTCGTCCTTTGGCGGGCAACGGCCATAAAATCAATTCAATCGTTCCGATATCGATTGGCTCTCTGGAAACCCAGCAATTAACGCTGTGCTCAAGGAAAATTTCTCCTCACCTGAGAGCTTCGTATTTTACTTCGCTCATATTCCTTATGAATTTTATCCTCCTTAGATATCGCGGATAATTTTCCATTTGCAATCAACTTTTACAATCACTTTCTCTGTGTTGTAATTCTCTTTTCATATATTCTCACAAATTATGAAAATTATTCAACTCTCTGTTTTTTGACGATTTTTTGAGAATTCTTTGTTCCAAAATTGTAATACCTCCTCAGTCTTAAGTATATTTAGGCAGAACAAATAATGAATTTGTTACTTCTCAATAATTTCTATCATACCGACGAGTTCAAGAAGAAAGCGACGAATTGTTGTATACGATTTGGTCGCTCGTTATGGTCCGCAATCACGTTGCCAGCGGAACGTGGTTAATTCTTCTATCCCCGTCACTTTCTCAAATGTCTTTCATCTCTTTGCTATTTCTTTCCTTTCTTATTTATAAGAAATTTATTTATTTACTTATAAAAAATCTTAGAGATATTTATAAAAAGTATTAAACATTTATTCTTTATATTATTAAGGATATTTATTTTTTCATTTATAAAAAATGTTCAAAAACTACGTATATTTTAATTAAGCAACAGGACGGCAGAGTTAGAGAAAGTTTAACAAGAGTGATCACAAAGAATTTATTCTTTTCTACATCCAGATACCTTTTCATTCGTTTCCACAAAATGTCAGGGAATCTTCGATTCTCTCTTTCTTTGAAATTTTTTTCTTTGATCGCGGAAAATTTTTGTTCGTCTACAATCTCCTTTCGTACACCTAGATGTCTTTTCATTTGTCTTTACGGATGATCGTCAGGAAGTCTCCGATTGTCCTTCATCTCTGACGAGAATGAAGATCACCATTTGCGACGATCTTCGTGTACACGGTGACGGCCTTTTTATTTATCTCTTATTCAAAACGTGCTTTTTTCGGATTAAACCTTTATACTCTTTCTCTCTCTCTCTCCATTTTCCATTTAACTTTGCCTCGATCCGGCGAATTTTCACCGAATCGGAAGTACATGAATAGCCGGAAAGAGTACCAGAGAAAGTTGCTTCTTTTACGCTTCTCTCTCTCTCTCTCTCTCTCTTTCTTTCAGCTCGCTTAATACCCATCTTCCTACTTTCGTTTCCCGCGGTTGCATCCTTCCTTGGCTTTTTTTTAAATTTCCAGCCTCGCGGAAACCCGGCAGAGTCGTTTCATTTTTTCCACGGCGGAAAAAAGTTTTCGTTCGAGTTCATCCGCTTAGCCACCAGCGTGGTACACTTTCCTTCCGTCCATTTTCAGCCCGCCTCGCTCTCGAAACTTCCACCGATTCGAAATTCTTCTTTTTTTTTTTTTTCTTTTTTTTTCGCCCACGGCAATAATTCTTTCCCGCGATTATTACCTACAATGCCGTCTCTCTCGCGTATCTGCGCTTCGCTTTCAAACGAAATCAAACGGAAATCTTCGTTGCGAAAGTGGATTCCAACTTCAACCTTATTAATGTCACCTTAGTTCCTCGATTCTCGAGTCCCTTCCACTCTCACATTAAAACAAATTTCAATAACGTTAATATCCACAATTCTTCCGCTCTACCTTAAAAAGATTTATTTTTCCCTGGATGAGGAAAATTTTCAACCGCGTGTTTCAATCTTTTGCGCTGAAATGACGTGCCACGCACGTCGAGGATTTTTTGTAATGTTTCCTCAGTTTTTAAGTATGTTTAAGTGAAACAAGCAATAAATTTGTTACTTCCCAGTCATTTCTATCCACAGTGATATCATACCGGCGAGTTGAAAAATAAATGGACGAGTTATTGTATGCGGTTTTCGGTCACTCGTTATGGTCCGCAATCCAGTTGCCAGCGCAAGCTCTGGTTAAGAATCCGATTTAGCAAACTGAGAGGAGGATTTAAGGATACGTCTCGCACCGACGAATCACACGTGCCACTAAGAATTTTCGTTTAAACCGGAGGTATCGTGCTTTCCTTCGTTTAAATCCGAGTTGGTCGGGAATGACCGAATGAACGCAGACGAAACGAGAGCGAGATTACGTAGTCGAAATAAAATATCATGGAAGATCTTGGAAACCGAAAGCTTTCATCTTTCTTTTTTCTCTTTTCTTGTTCGCTCGGAGAGAAAAAGCACGTACTACATTTTCTTCTGGAAACTCGTACCATTTCAATTTCACCGTCGAATATACATATATATATATACATACGTATATGTAAATATTTGGAACAGAGGAGGTCGGAGCGGGCAAGTTGTACGCGAAAAATATCAACGCACAAACGTGGGAAGTGGCGGGGATCAAAGAAGCCCGCGCGATTCCCACCGCAACTCCTCTGTGTTTTCGAGTTTCGCGCGGGACACCGCATCACCGCCATTTCGTCCTCGTTCCGCCGCCTCAAAGACGCGGGAACTTCATCGCCAAGGGCTTGAGAAAGTAAATTTCGCATAAAATTCCGCGTTTATTCTCGTTGCGTTTCCTCTCGCCTCTCCGCCGTTTCTCTTTTTGATTTTCTCGCCACAAATCGACATCCAAAGTTCGATGCATGGCACACACTACCCTTCAAGTCCTGTGGATGCTTATATGCATTTGTCAGTCATTTCGATCTCACACGTGCTACTATGTATGGCAATTATTAGTGCACGAGATAAGTACACCCAAATGAATCATTAAGCTCAGAGTCAATTAAATACATAATTTAAATTTTTTACGAGATAATTAAATTATTTAATTGCATCAATTTGTTAACAAAATGTTTCACACAACACATATTACACATATCATTATTCGTGAAATGTACCTTTCAATGCTCGAATACTTTTCTGAGCAACTACAGGTATTGAACAAATATATACGTTCAATGATGAATGTACCGTCGATTTGTTACACGATCCTCCATTCAGCATTAAATTTACACACGTTCGATTTTCGAACCTGCTACGTTCTCTCTTTAAAAATTAGAACACACATTCCCACTGCTTTTCGTCGCTGTTACTTTTCCTTTCTTTCCTTCGATGATTGTTCCGTTTATTAAGGAATCCTTTTCATTTCACGCGTTCCCGCCGTGTCCGTTTTCGACGAACGCGAGGAAATCGAATTAGCAGCATCGCGAGTTCTGTCGCTGGCCTGTGGAGATGAGAGTTGAAATTCTCTCCTTTCTTTCTCTCGTTTCGGATCTTGGAGAAACGTCGGACGTGAAATTCGATTAATCTTCCTTCCTTTGCATTGTGAGGGTTGAAACTGTTGCAGGAATAAATCCCGAGAAATTTATCTCACGTTCTTCCTTGGACGTTAGACAGAGTGCGTCGTGCAAAATCCTTGATGTTAACATTCATGATCCATCTGTTTATTTTGCCCATATTCTGTTACATTCACGGTACGTTATTTACTCGTTCTCTTCACATCCTGTCGTATATTATTTATATCGGTATTATGGCAATGAAAACTCCTTTAATTATAAATCATTTATTTCCTTGTACTTTAATAATTCTAATGTTTCTCAAGGCTTTCAGATCGTCGTAATCTTCCCTCCGTTACGCCAGATTATTCCACTTATGTTCTTCCCTGTTATCGTACATCATACAAATTTAATTACGCGTGGAGACACAGTTGCCAAGGGAAGAGTTGAACGCGAAAATTTTTAAATCTTGAGCATGACACCGAACCAAGCGAAAATCAAACCAAGTGAAAATTAATTGGTGTTCGAATAGTTTAGCCTACGGTACATATGCAGTCCACGCCCCTTTGCCATAAATCTCTTTACGATAAATTACTGCCATCGCACTCGCGTTTGAGTCGCGTCTGTAGTCGCTCGCATTGTATTACAGATAGTCAAGAACTTGTTTACTGTTAGCTCCACCATCTGCCAAGATCAATATGAGCCACCAGTTTCTGGCAGCCTATCAATATTCCAAGTTGCATCAATCGTTGGAATACAGACGCGACTCGTATATACATTTGGGATACATAAAGCAGTTGCACCATCGTCGTCACGTAGTTCTACCAACACGACAAATAATAAGCTCGTTTTCATTCGAGAACTAACGCTCAACTCGTCCCCCTCGTCCCGGAGTTTCAGGTAATTAATAATCTCAGTTAATTCAGTTCCAGAAGCTCGGAGGATCTCGCTGCGCTGATTATTTATCGACGGAGGGCAAATGTTGACGAGAATTTAAAATTCCGTTAGATTCTAAGATTGGAACAAAACGGACGACATCTTTTCTTTATTTCAAAGGATGCTTGTTTCTTTTTTTTTTTTTTTTTTTACACAGTCACTCCAAGATTCTTCTTTGAATCGTTAAGTCGCTTTCGTTTCTAAAAATTGTAATCTAAAATTGAACCGCGACGTAATAAAATCGGAGATATTCGGTGAAACGGAGTAAAAATGAAAACTCCGGCAAATTCGAACGAACAATACTGCACACGACTGTGAAATAATCGTGAAAATTTTTATACCAAGAATTCTCAAAAACTCTCCGTTGCTCTCTAAAAACGACTCTTCGTTCTCAAAATCATTCTATCATTCACATTTTTTAAATATCGAAGCGACTGACACTTTCTGATAATATCCAAATTTCAGCTGCTTTTCGTTCGACCTCGGCTTCGAGGCAATTTTCATCGCGCGGAGTTTTCTTTTTTTTTCTTTTCGCGACGTGCGTCTCCACGTTCGTAAATTCGCGGTTTCCCGCGAGAATAGCAAAGGAAATCGAATTTTTCCGGGAGCCCTCCTACGCTGCTGCTCCATCGTGTCGACGTTTCGTCGTTATATCCTCGGTCCGATGTTCGAGAGAAATCCCAAAATCTTCCGCGATCCTCGGCTGTTTTGTCGCAGGAAATGCTTTATTCATGTTGTGTTTGGGTCGTCGATTCCTCGAGCAACGTCGACGTCGAGACATGGATCTTCCGATGATGCGAAATGTATAGCGTATTACGTTACGAAAACGTGTCTCGCATTTCCGTAATAAACATTGTTATCTCTATGTAGAATTGATACGCGTACTGTCTCGTTGTTCCGCGTACTACATAATTAAGTGGCAAAAGTATCCTGTTCGACGAAAATCTTTCGTTCCTTTCAAATTCAGAGACCATCGTGATTTTTCACGATTTCCCTTCAGTTTCTCTTCACGGTGCCCTGTTTCAACTTGAAGTTTAACCGGGTTACGTTTTACATGCCAAAAGCAAGTCGAGTGTTGCGTTTCAAGAGCGATGATTGAAAACTCGATACTTCCATATCATTTTACTCGCGACACTTCAAATATTTTCGGTACAATTCGACAGTGTGAGCCTTGTGTTGCTTGTTCGAAAATTGAAAATCAAATGAATAGATGGACAGTTGCTTCTTTAAAGCAATATTTATTCGCGTAATCTTCAATTGTGAACTTCTTTCCTGGTTTTTTTTTTTTTTTTTTTGTATAGATAAATATATAGTGTAAGACTATAATTTTAGTATTAGTAAAACACTGGTAATAAAATAAAATATTAAATTTCTTTTTTTTAATTTTACAAGAGTCAGTCTTGTATAATATAAAATATAATATAAAGTATTGATATAATAAAATTTAAAGTATTAATAAAATATAATATAAAGTATTAATAATATCAATTGTCATCTAAGTGTCAACATATTTCACTTTAGAAATATACCAACACATTTGACAAGCACGTAAAATTCATATTTGCTCAGAGAATATTTTTGTGAATTTTCAAATTTTTATTGCTACTTAAATAGCGAAGAACACAGATTTTTGTATTTAAATTCTGAAATGTCGCTTTGCGTTCCTTTCTAAATTAAATTCTAGGACTCTCAGTTTCAAAGTGAAAAATAAACGGGATGAAGATGAAAAAAAAAAGGTTTCCATTCGTTCAGAAATTTATCGATGCAAATTCTACGAAATTTCGTGTGTTTCAGTCTTAATTTGGAGGACTTTGATCACACCGTTTATTTTAACATTCAGAATCGCAGAGATTTACGAAAGTCTCAAAAATCCAATCAGTTCCAAGCACTCTTCGGGAACTGCTTACGTTCGTAAATTTAACATCCTCCCATTGTCAAAATTGTCAATCAACGATCCTTACGATTCACACCAATTGAACCCTCTCCGTTTCAACAAAGGAAGAATATTCGCGCGGACGCTCGTTCAATTTCCAAAATCCAGACTCTCCCCGCATAACTTCACCTTCGTCAAGCAAACTTTCCTTTTGCAAAAAATGCCTTTTGAGAAAGAGAGAGAGAGAGAGAGCTTGCAATTAGAGAGCAGGGTGCAGAAATTCGCGTCTTTCATCGAGGATCGTCGTGAAATCGTAGAAGAAGAAACGACGGGGTGGAGGGGCGGCGGTCGGCGCATATCACATCGAGGTGGTGTGTGAGCAAACGTAGGGACAGAGGCAGCGTGGTGAAACAGGCGGCGAGGACTTTTGCACGTGTGGCGCCGCAGCCGCTGTACTTCCCTGTACGTTGAACTATCGATCGTTTTCAGGGCGGACGCAGACCTTGCCGCGCCAGCTTTCTCGCACCCTCGCCGCTTCCGCTTCCTCTCTGTCGCGCGCCGCGCCATTCGTTCCTGGACTTGGCGAAACTCTTTCGCGGCCTCCGCACTTTCTTCCCTTTCCTCGTCTCTCGTCCCCTCGAACAAACCTCGTTAAAAAAGATGTCGAACGAGGACGTTGAACGTTGGTCGCCGGCTGTTGGCACCACGATCAAGGTGTTCAACCTGTCTGAGACTGTCTGACGAATTACACGAATCACGACGGCGGTTGTGCGTTCAATTGTTTTGATCTCGGGCTTGCAACATATTGAACACTCGACACTCTCGTAGTCGTAACTGTTTCGTACACGGACATCTCTGACATCATTTTTCTTGGATATTCAGCGTGATTATTGATTACTGACGGAGTGTTTTTAGAAACTTTTAGAAGAAACTTGCCAAGGATAATTTAAACACTTCTCAGACTTTTGCAATGCCCCATGAAACTCTTTCCAGATATTACATTACTCTATTATTATCTCGCGTCCCTCCATTACGTCCCTCCACTTTAGAAATTTCAATCAGATGGTAACTTTGTAATTTTATCAAAGAAGAAACACTAATTCCAATCGATCATACGCGTTATAAGGCTAATGCCTCTCCTCTATTTGCTAAATTAAAATAGACAGATGTATCTGTTGTAATAACATTTATGGCAAAGTAAATTATTGCGGGTTTAAAAATAAACATTCGCCCAGTTGTAACATCTCTGCAGCCTCGTCTCAACTATTCCTCGCCTGTTTCGTTCTCGCTTCAAGTACCACTCGAGGCTATCGATGCCCGATATATCGCGTGTCTTTATCAGCGATTTTATTTGATTATTACACTCCGATCCATTCCAATTTTCATTTAAATGCATGGAATTGTTTCTATGCGTCCTCCGCTCTTCCGCTGTTTCGATAATAAACTCGATCTTTCGAAGGCTCTTCCCTCATTTCTTTTTGCCCGGAGCGAGGAACAGATGATGATATCGTTGAGAATCTGAGATTGAACCGATCGAATGTCACCAGAACGAGAGATCCTTCTTCTTTAACGATCTTGCGTCACACACGAAGGGTCGACCTCTTTTTTAAAACATTGCCCGCTACTTTGCATTCCCTTTTACACCGTGATCATAAAAAGTCAACGTAACAATTCCCTTAATCTGCATTCTAATTTTTCGCTGTCTCTTCTCCTTTTGAATTTGTTCTCACGTGTCGCAAAGTCTTCTTCTATTTCTGGCTATTCTTTTTAAAAAACTTTTCTCCTTGTTGTTTTCGCCGCAGCTTTATCTTCGCATGCTACGAACTCTTTCATTCACTTTGACGTTATAAAATATTTAAACATTAGGTCACGTCGTCCCTTCTCGAATCGTTCACTGCCAAATTTTCTCCTTTCGGAATTCTGAATTTTTCTTCGAAAAATCCTTTTGAACGTTTGGCTTGAAAATTGATCGCATAACGTAGCAAAGGTTTCAATAGGTATTCCAGAATTTTTTCGAACTTTTTGGGAACGTAGAACACTATAGAATAAATTTTCGCAGAAATGATCCGCGAAAGAATATGTCCTTTCACGAAGAATCTACAACTATGAAGTGTCACTCTTTTCTTTTTCTTTTGGACAACAATTTTCCTTTCTTCTCGTCGAGTTTTCAACGATTCGAAGCTTTGCCACTGTTTCTACCTTTAATAATTTCTCTACGATTTTTCGTCATTGCCTAAAGCGATTTCCACCATTCGTTTGTTCATTGTACGTGAAATGATAGTCAAAACGTTCAAACGCTGATACCAAAAAATTTTCTTCCTTTTCAAGGTAAACATCTCGCAATCTAGAAATGGGATTCGCTTTTCGACATTTTCGATTTTTTATGAAAAATGTGAATTGTGAAAATACTTCGATCAATCACTTGTAATTGCTAACTTTGTATTTACTGAGAAACTGATTTTCCTCTATGCTTCAACAATTTCTTAATGTTTCTAAATCTTTTATTTGTTTATTTTCGACACTGCAACAGTATTCTTGGCACTTACTTTAAAAATCGAACGAAATCGATATGGCCAAAAAACATTTAATCCACGTTTGCTCGTTCGTTTAATTGTTGAGCAGTTTGTAAAAAAATGTTTACGTAAAATGGTCACGTTTCACGGGTTATTATGTGCTTTTACACCGTGATACTTGTTTTCTGTAATGGTACTTGCGTACCATGTTTTGTTCTCGTTGCACTCATATTCACATTCTCGTTTGCATATGAAAGATTAAAAAAAAAAAAAAAATAGCCCGATGATAAGTTATAAAAATTATATTCTCAGTGAATAATATTTCCGTGAGACTAATAATTTTATATTAATATACATATATATATATTTCTTTTTTTCAATTTTTCGCTTTTTTTTTGCCCCCATAATTATCGAAACTTCATCTGTTGAAAACCTACATATGTAAAAATGTTTAAAAATATATTCTAAAATATTCCAGTAGCAATATAATAAATTTGTATCGTTATTAAAACATTTAAAAAAAATGTTTCTCCTGTAGCTAATAAGTACAAACGTAATAAAATCTATTTCGAAATATTCTAAACTAAGAACGCAATAGAATCTTCTCAATCTTAATATGTAAGAGAAAATTAAAAATTTACTCTACCTATTTTCATAATTACAAACCCCAAGAGTATAAACCTAAAAATATTTGAAAACCTATTCTGTAATACCCGGGTAAAAATGTAACAAATTTTCAATATTAACACGTGAGAAATTACTCTTACCTTATGAAAAATGCTTTGTATAAATATTTATCATTTTCACCTTCGTAATTATTAAACTCTACGTACAAGTCTAAAAATATTTAAAAAACCTATTCTGAAATGAGAACGCAATCAATTCTCAACATGTTAATACGCGAGAAATTAAAAAACTTATTAGAAACTTATCAATCGTACTTTTGTAATTACCATATCTTAATTTACAAATTCAGACACATTTAAAAATTTACTCCGAGATACTTCGACGGAGAAAATTTATCACTTCCATCTTCGTAATTATTACAAACTACGTACAAATCTAAAAATATTTAAAAAAGCTTATTCTGAAATGAGAACGCAATCAATTCTCAACATGTTAATATGCGAAAAATTACCCTCGAGTCATAAAAAGACAAGTCAAACGAATTCACGAATCGTTCCTAAAGACCACGCTATGGCTGGCGTTACAATTTCATTGACAGTAACTGCAGGGACAATCGAAAACAATCGGCAAGTATTCGAAGTTGTTCGGATGGAATTACTGCGACGAATATCGAATGTCTCGTCGATCACGAAAGTTCGGTTAGTTTCTGCAACTTGCCGCGAAATAAACACAGAGGCGCAGAGTATACGAGACACGATCGATGCGATTTCGTGATTCATCGCGGACAGGTTTCGCGGCTGATCCGAACGAGAATCGTGCGTAGAAAGACATTAGATTCCTCGGTAACGTGATCATGTGCCTTATTGAAAGAAAAATGTCGATCGCTCGTCGATCGGTGGTTTCCGGGACACTGCAGTTGCCGCGCGCAAGTTTGACGTTGCGTCGATTTTTTAAAAGTATACTGCTCGCAAAAAATCAGGGGATAATTCAAAATGAATGGAAGCAATGAAAGAAAGAGGCATCTGATTTTTTTTTTTATTAAACGAGAACATCAGAAAAGCAAACGACAAGTTTTAAAGAAAGTTGTTCTTGTTTAGTAAACAAAAAAAAAAAAAAAATCAGATGCTTCTTTTTTTTTTATATTCATTTTGAAATATCTCCTAATTTTTGTGAGCACTGTACATGGAAAACAAGTCTTCAAAGATCGAATAATTTTAATTCTCAGCTGGTAAGTGATTATCGTGTCGTTTAATTTGAATTTACGCACTTCGTTTGAATTTGTATTCAGTGTTTCTCTCGCGACGCGGGGGGGGGGGGATACAAATGAAACGAGAATGCAGGTCCAAAAACGTAGAAAATCGAAATCGACACAGCCGGAAGTTAAACGCGAAATAATCTCGAAACTTGGAATATCTCGGATCGGGAAATCCCGTTTGAAATTCCGGAACGTCAAACCATTTTCGATTTCGAAGCCTTGTAAATATATTTGAAACGTCGAGGCAGCGAAAAATTCAGAAGTTTGAAAATTCAGTCGAACGTTTCGGATGTTTCGAAATTAAAAAAAAAGATCAATCCGAACGAAACGCGAGGAACGATCTAGAAATAAAGGAGGACCCGGTCCCCCCCCAAAAAAAAGAAAAAAAAAGAATGTCGTCAAACAGGCGACAGGGCAACCGTTTCACTCCTAGCCACCGATCGAACGAGCAGATCCCATCAAGATTCCTTGACAACAATATCGTCGTGTGTCGAAGAAGCGTGTGTTCACGTGTGTGTCACATATTACACGGCATGTAGAGGCCGGTGCCGTTCACGGCCGGTGGCTGGAGTATTAAAACTCTTAACACTCTAAGGTATCAGTATCATCGTGTCACCTGTGATGGCGATCTTGCAGGACCACTTGCTGGTACCCTCAAGGACGATCTGTTCGGCCTGCTCGAGGCTGTCTATGTGCGTGTCCGGGTCGACTGAAAACGTCGTGCTGAAAAGAAGACAATGTCCTCGTCATCGGATCGTCCCTCGACAACCTCTCGTACCCGTGTCCGTCTCGGCGAACATCCCCCGTTTCAAAAAGAAAATCCCCCAACAGTCCCTTGAGGAAAACGTTGGTCGGCGGTCAATCACGCACCACGAGGTACCTTACAGAGGCCACCGAAGGACGTGGTGCAGGACTGTCTCGAGGTCGTCGATTGTCGTGAAAACGTCATCATCCAGCAGCGGCGGCGATTCAGCCCAAAACTAGCGATACACAAGGGGCGGAGGGAGGAGGAGGAGGAGGAGGAGGGGGGTGGGCGGGAGGTGCTGATGGACGAACCGGAGGAACCGCAGAGGCAATCGTGGTTCCTCCTGTTCGTGGGAATGGAAATTCTTTTTTCTTTTTTTTTCTTTCTTTCTTTCTTTCCTTCCTTGGCTAAATGACTTTTGGCAATCGTTGTGAAAGCATAAGCGTTTCCATACATTGGAATTGTATCCAGCGCATGATGTGGACATTGCACGCACATTGTGTGAAGGCAGTCGCTCTCTGTCGTTTTTGTTGTTGTTTTTGTTGCTGTTTTCGTTTGTCGACTAAACGATCACGTGCTTTCTCGCTGAGGGGTGGTGCGTAAGCAGCATGAGAGTATAGAAGTAAGTCTGTACGAGACGGTGTCCGTTCGTTGTACTCGGGATGATACTTCGAGAACGTCGAGTCTGTTTCGTTGCTCGAGCCGGTCGAAAGTTTCGACACAACGTGTCGAAAATTTCGATCTTAGGCTCGGATGTTCTGAGAAAGTCATACTTGAGAAATGATCGAGATTTCCAAGACTTTCGAGACTCAACATCTTTTCAAGCGTCCTGAGCTTCGAGTCGTATAAAAACTGTTTCAAACTCAATCACGAGTGCGCCACGCAGACTCGAATTAATCCGAGGATCGAGTCTCGTCTCGATTCGAACAATTTCTTCTTTTCACCGACTTTTCTAAGCGACCTTTCTCATACATCGCTGGATCGTGTTCTCCGTTTCGACACGAACGTACCAAATAACACGAGAATGCCCGAAACAAACGGATACCGTGCTGAACAGAGATTTTGCGTAACGGAGGATCGAGGTCGCGGTCTCGGGAAGCTTCACCTACTCGAATCGTCGGGTTGCGAGTGAATTGGTGGTTGGTCGAGGGAAGCGACGCGAATGAAAGCGATAGAAGAGAATAATAACAGTTGCTTCGGGGACAAGAGAGCGGAGAATCGTGATGGAAGCGTGTTGCGTAGCGTGAAATGGGAGAAGATGGTCGTTCGAGCGAACGGTGTTTCTGTGAAGAGTTGGCGTGACGCTCGCGAGGAACCGGATCTGGAACGAATCCTTGCCGCTTGACGCGGAAAAATGGTAACAATGGGGAACGCGGAGGAACGAGTTCTTCCACCAGGCGGGGATACGCTGGCCAAATGCTCGCCGTGAATGCCACGCGGATTTTTGTATACCTCCCGACTGGACGAGGAAGAGAGAACGAACGAGTCAACGAGTCAAAGAGACAAAATGGCCACGACGAATCCTTCTATCTTTTGATCCCATTCCTGATCCTTCATGGGATATTAGCTGGCAAAGAAAAGTGACAATAGTCGATGAATACGGAAGCTCGGAGATTGAACAGCGTTGCTTGTCGAGGAATATTGCGAGATATCGGGGAAGATAACGTGAAATATTTTTTATTACATTTTATTCGCGGAGTGTAAGAGGAAAAATTTTCTCAACCATTGAGTTGGTTCGTTCGTTAACTTTTAGAATATTTTCTAAATTTTTGTCGTGTTCAAAGTTCCCGCTGAGTTTTGATCTACAACCTGATGTATCAAGATGTATTAACCTCTTGCGCTGGAATCACGTGCCATCTCGCACGTTGAGAATTTTTTATCCCAAAATTGCAATATTTTCTCAGTTTTAAGTATATTTAAGTAAAAAAAAAAAAAAAATAGGTAAAACAAAAAATAAATTTATAAACTTCTCAATAATTTCTATCCAACGATATATCATACCGACGAGTTCAAGAAGAAATTGGTCACTCGTTATGGTCCGCAATTGCAAGTTGCCAGCGCAAGTGGTTAAATTCTCGAATTCACGTTCTATCTGATCCTAGAAATAATAACGAGTAAATCCAATGTTGAATTCAACAATGAAAAGCTTCTTTCTCAGCTAAGAAACTAGTTAATTTCTGATCTTAACGACTACAGTCTGATCGACCATTACGTGCCATCTCGTTGCTCTGAGAAACTACGCGATATTCGCGATCCCGACGCCACCAGTTAATCCTCGTGACGTTGGAAATTAGCATCGACACGTTTCGACTTGCTGCTCGTCAGCGTGAAATAAGAAAACTTGTTGCGCCGTGGATCATCGCCAACTTCGTGGTACCTTTGGCACCCTAGTCACACTGGCCTTGGACAAGCAGTTTCGCTCATGAAGTCTTGGTACAGTCGTAGCGGAAATTCGAAGTTAAGCAGATAGAGTTGAATTAGCCGGGCGTTGAGATTCCAGAAATTCTAGACGCCGGAAGTGAAATTACGGTGACTACCTTAATTTCACTGGAATTGACACGATTAAACGACGAAACGAGTGGGAACAGATAACGACGTGGATTCAAAATTTGACCATTGAAATTATTTTACAAACGTTTCCACGGTCAATTTGTAAATTTATTAACTGGAGAAAGGGCGACAGTTTTCTCTTTTCCAAAATTATGTAACAAAGTATCAGTTTCAGAAGTTGATCGGTCGTCAGGTACATCATAAAATTATTCAAAATCCAAAGTTTCAAATTGGTGGAATATATCTGCAACTCGAATACGAAAAATCATTGAAATAATTGTGTTCTCCAAACATTCGTATATAACAATAATAATAATAATAATACAAAATATCCAAAATTCAAATAGTGAAAGTCGCAAGTCGAGTATTAAAAATTCCAGTCTAAAAATTGGAACATTCGTATATAATAATAATAATAATACAAAATATCCAAAATTCAAACAGTGAAAATCAAAAATCGAGTATTAAAAATTCCTACCTAAAAATTGGAACATTCGTACATAATAATAATAATAATAATAATAATAATAATAATAATAATAATAATAATAATAATAATAGTACAAAATATCCGAAATTCAAATAGTGAAAATCACAAGTCGAGTATTGAAAATTCCTAAAAATACCTAGAAATTGGAACAACGCTAGAAATTCTATCCAAAATATTCGCAACCGTCGTACGGTACGAATTCCATTTCAACATTTCGGGAAATTTCGACAAACGCGAGGCCAGAGTAACGAGGAAGAAAATTCTGCCGATACGGGCGATATTTCGAATCCACGGCGATAGATTACTCGGTGGTCGGTGCGGATCGTTTCCGATAAACGTCCGTATGGCATCGAGGATACTGGTTAGGCGTTGGCTCACGATCCCCGATCTATAGAGCCGGCTTAGCTTTGACAATGGGCGCTGGTACACACAGCCGTGCCACAACAAGTTGCCGTGTGACCTTAATGGACTTTCGATTGAATTCCTCCGAAGCTGAGGGGGACAGGCATCTCGCGTGATGGACAACCGCACGACACACGACGCGCACACAAACGCGCACGCGAGCATATTCGTGTGCCTATGCGCGATCCACGACGAGGAAGAAGCTACATGGATTCGGATGGACAAAAGGTCCGTTCAGCAACAATTCATCACGATGCGACGAGACGGAGGGGCAGGGAGGGAAAAAAGAGAAGAAAAGAAAAGGTCATTTTTAAAGCTGACTTTATGGATCGGTTTGTTTGCAATTTCGTCGAACGAAATATTCGCTTGTTGAATGAAGATGTAGTTTCGTGTATCGCGTTCTGTTCAAACTTCGTTCAGATCGATTAAATTATTATTTCAAACTAGCTAAATAGCTCGGTCTGGTGTGAATTCGAAACTGACACAGATACATGTACGACACACGCACGTGAATTTATTTGTTCGACCAGAATCGACGTTTTCTGTCCAAACTTTCAAGTTTTTGAATTCATCCAATTGTTGATTGAATCGAAAGAAATAGAAATTTATTTCTAATTTCGTTGCTTGTCGATACTGACGATCTTTAGATCAATTTAGAGTATTTTCATCGAATCGTATCTTTCATACTTATAACGTCTCTCTCAATTTCATAATTGTAATATCCTTGGATATTTTGTTCAATCGTGCCTCGTGTATTCATAATATTTACATCGGTTTTAGAATTGTTTCAATTAACGTTACAATGAAAGCTCCCTTCTCTGTTTTTCACCAAAATCTTAAATTTTTATGTTCGATGTAGATTTGAATTCAGCTTGATCGATCCGAACGAAGTTTCAGAGTCGCGACGATCAAATCCATCTACGTCTACGTCTTTTCGATGATGGCCGAGCGACTGCAACGACTGATCGATAGTCGTCTAGCAAAAATACGCTTAAGAATATTACGAGTGTAATTACCATGGGGAGGATCTGCGTAAGATTGCGAGGAAACGACGACTAAAGGATGCTTTTAGCCAGCCCTAATACGTCTCTAATTACAACGATCCAGAGTAATTGGACGATCCTGACAGAGACGAATAACGTTTACTTTTACCTTGAGCCTTAAGCCGTTGATACGTTGCATCGAACGATAGAACGCCATTTCCACGATTAAAAGAAAAGATCGAGTAAAAAGCGATCGTCGATGTGTGTAAATCGGAAGTGTAATTGTCAGACCTCTCTGTGCATTCATTTCAAACATTTAAGGACACAGAAAAACGTGCGTAGGACGTGCGCACGTGTGAAATATCCAAAAAATACGGGATCTGTTGGAATATTTAGTAGGCGAAACGAACCTCCATCCTGAATCTTCTACTTTTTTAATCTTTTTCACGAATTTCCACGAATTCCAGATCACTTTTCAATCAAAGTGTCATTAGTTACTATGAAAATTCATATCTTTGAGAATATAATTCGAAAAGTAGACGGAAAATTGTTTCACGCGCTAAATATTACAGAAGTCACTGTAACTCGGACGAAAATCCGCAGTTTGCCAATTTTGGAAATTTCTCTTTCGGAATTTTATTCCAGAGAACTTTTACTCGAGTTACGATTGGTAGCGAGGGCATGTAAAACTGGCTCGCGAATCATTTTATTTCCACCAATTCGAGAGATCTGTGTACGAACCTCCTGTGCCTTCGATCTTGAAAACACAATATTTGCACTCTGTGTCGGAACGATGTAAGAACGATCGACGGAGAAGAGAGGTGGATCGGAACAAGTTTCGAAGAGACAGCTCTTCGTCAACTTGGCAAACACGCGGCACACCACACGGAATCGCCTGTGCGAGTCTCTTTTATTTTCTCTCGCCTCGAGTTCGCATCTCCCCGCAAATCGACTGCCAAATTGTGAATCGAGGACGAGCGGACAATTTCGCAAACTCGATTCCGTCAATCTTCGCTCGTTGGGAAACGAGTTTCGAGAAAACAGGGGACGAAATCGGTGCGTCCGGAATTTTCCTCGTTCGTGGAAGAATATTTGAAGTTTCGCCTGAACTTTCGAGCTTTTAAGCAAAGTTATGGTTGTAAAAGGTGTTACAAAGTTCAGTGACTTTTCAGAATTTTGACTATTTGTTTTCTATTTCTCTGTAAAAATGAACACTCGGATTCGATCGTTTTTATATTAATTTTATCTCCGTTGCTAGACTTTTCTTTTTTAGTAGATATTTCGATCTCAGTCAAAAAGGAGAAACGATAAATAACGATAAATAATTTTGCGAAACGAGAAACAAATTCAGAATTTCAAGCTTCGCGAGAACTGTCCAGCAACGAAAAATTAAACTCTCCCAAAGTAAAGAATAAAATTAAATAGTCAAAACTTGAAGAAGCCACTGATCTAAATTTTAATTTAGAAACTCGTCTAATCAACAGTGCCAATAAAATAATAATAATAAAAAAAAAAAATATTCTACCTCCTCGAGCTCTTTTCTCATTTCAACAAAGAAAAACAGTGAAACAGAGTGAAAATCCAATAAAAATTGTCAGGATTTTGTGCAAGAAGGGCAGAATTCACCCATTCGGTACGACGAAAGACAAACTGGCAGAGACGATAGGGGATCAGGCGAACGCCACTGGGAGTGTCCTGTTAATGTGGCCACGATAATGGTCGGCGAACGATGTCGTTGTATCCAGAGACGAATGTAAATTATGGGGATGACATGTGTGTGTGTGTATGTGTCACGGTGAACGCGGTGAGCGCGTATCGTGTGTGCACGCGCGTGTATGTGTGTAGGATGTTCGACAGAAATGCGAGAGAGTATCGGCAGGATTTATGGATTGTGTGTGGTTAAAGGGGAACGACGTTGTGAAAAGTATGCACCCGTTCGTCACATTTACAACGGTGAAATGTGTCCTTTTTTCTTCTCTCTGCTTAATTGCACATATTGCGTCGCTGTACACTCGCTGGAAGGAGCGCAGAGATGTAAGTAGTTCGAGACACGGTTGAGAGGCTCATAAAGCGATTGCCTCGAGGGTTTACTCCGTCAAGGTAAGAGTATTTGTTGCCGAGTCCGTTTAAGAACGTTTACGTGTACGTTAACACTTTTAAGAACGTATTAAAAAGTGATAAAGGTGTGCTACGCGTGAGTAACTTTCTGTTGTAATCTGTCATAATCAGACAAGAGACGTTTTAAACAAAAAATTTATATTTTCGCATTTAGTACGATTACGCCGATGGAATTTAATCAGAGACTTGATTAGCCTACGTAGACTGTAAAGTATTACAACAAAGAGATTTTTATGCAAATTTACATTTTTATTCATACGATTTAACTGGAGATTTCTTTTGTCGACATAGATTGTAAACAATTATAATACACAATCGGACAAGAGGTTTTTAGACAAATTTATATTTTTGTTGAGATTTAGATCAGAGACTTGTTTCATCTACGTAAATGTAAAGAATTATAATTAGATAAGAGGTCTTTAGATAAATTTCTATTTTTGTTGATATGATTTTTTTCATCTACGTAGGTTATAAAGCACTACAATCAGACAAGAGATTTTTAGGCAAATTTATACTTTAGTTGATGTGATTGAGGCGACGGAATTTAATCAGACATTCGTTTCATCCACGTAAATCGTAAAGTGTTACAATCAGACAAGGGAAATTCTTTGTGCAAATTTGCATTTTGCTGGTAGAACGAAAATAACAAAAATTTGTTTCACCTATGCGGTAACTAGAACTTTACCCCGGATACTTTATACACTTCGATATTCCTTAATTTTCTATAAACATACGTGAACATCATTCGAACTATGAAATTCATCGTTTTGTAATTTAATAAAAAAATAAGCTACACTCGTAAATGTTTGCGTACGTGCGAATCGTATATTTTGAAAGCGTCTCGTACAATCGTCGAAAGATTACCTTTTCACTCGAGGCCGATTCGATTGAAATTAAATCACGATAAAATCATACTGCAAATAAAGCGCGGGCAACGAACTTGTTACATCCCTTCCAGAAAGTGTACCCAGTATTTTTCCAATTTTGCAACGGGAACGAATCGATGAAAATTCATTTCGTGCGTCGATTAAGTCTCCACTCGCGACTGACGCGTGATTCCTCTACTAAAAGCTAGTTTCTTTCTCTGGTCTCGTCGAGGCAGCTCAACTCCCGCGAAACAACAATTGCAGCTTCGCCAGAGTCTATCCGAGACTTCTGCGCACATTTCACCAACAAAGTTCGCCGAACAACCGTGAAAACGACCGCGCGCTGTAACATCAGGGCACATCGACGCGAACAGTGCGATCCAAGTACCTCGTGACGCGACATTCGTTCACAGCTTTCTCGGCTCGCGGACCAACGAGATCGTTTCCTCCCTCCTCGACTGGCCAGTTTAGCGAATTTAACAGAATGAAGAAGAACAAGAAAAAAAAAAAAGAAATAACGAAAGAAAGACGGAAGCAGAGCAAAACAGGCAAAGAAACGAAAAGAGACGGAGAGAAACGAAAGAGGAAATTAATCGACACGTCCGCTGCTTTTGCACGCATATTTCGAAATAATTCGTGCAAAATACAGTATTTTGCGAATTTTTCGCGACATCGAGATGTTCATTGCTACAGTGAATTCATCGGTATTGCTATCATTATATTTTTGTAACAATTCGCGCATGTATCGTGAAGTTTGCGACAACCTTTCTCTTCTGCTTCTCGTTGATTCTCGGTGTCTGTTTGAGTTGCCTGATAGATCAAATGCACAGCGAACGCGTCGCAGAGAGAAGCTTAACAGAAAAGGGAGGGAGAAGATCGCCGGATAATCCGCGAGACCGAGTCTTCCTCTAGGCCTGCGCAGCTCTCTAGTTTGCAAACAGATTATGCGAGGAACGGGTGCATTCCGACAAATGACACAGCCAAATCTCTATCACAATATAATATATAAATGTGTACGTATCTATGTATGTGTGTATATAGAATGTATAGACAATATATATAGACGTGACAGTTAGTACAACACAGCAGCAGCCGGCAGAGCGTCAGACCCGATATGATGAAATCAAATCACAGTTAAACATATGAGTGTACAGTAGGATGCGAGCGAAACAGACTTAAGAAACAACACATATGTGACAAATATAGGCGAGGCCACATGTGACGATAACACGTGTACGTGTCGCGATACGATGTAGAGACGGGATCACTGGCGGAGGGAGGATCACGAGGGGATGGAAGAAGCGAAAGGGGGAGAGAGAGAAGGGTTCTGGAAGGGTTCTCGTGAGTGAATGTAAAGTTGGCGCGTTTGTGTGATGATCACGCAAATGAGCGAAACAAAAAAAGAAAAAACATAATAACAAGTAACAGTAATCAAGAGTAAGATTAAGAGTACATTAAGAGGCACACAGGTGGTACACGCAATGTATGTATGTATATATATATATATATATATATATATGTATATGTATATATATATATATATATAGAAGAATAGAATCGAGCGCTGCACGTTTCATCGTTTTCGTTGATGGGGTGCATAACCGGTCACGGCTGGCCACAAACCTGTAATGGCGATCTTCGCGGACCACTTGCTGGTACCGTCCAGAACCGACTGCTTCACCGACGTCATGTGACCCGTATGCGCTTCCTCGTCGACCCCGAACACTGACCTAAACTCCGACGAGACTTTCTTTCACATGAGCTGTGCCAATGGCCTAGATCTCGTCCTACCTGTTCCCCTTCTTTCTTTTCCATTTGTCTCTTTCCTTTCTTTTTTTTTTTTCGTTTCTTTTTCTTTTCTCACCCCCACCCCGTTCCCCACCAAGTTTCAGGACAATCGTTTCGCCTCTTTCTTTCTTTTCTTCCCTCGCGTGCTTTCTACCCCCTGACTTCCTTCATTTCTCGCTTCGCGTTTTTCCTTTTCGTTTCGAACGTCGCGTGCAACGCTCGTGCTCGTGGCAAATCGCGTATGTCAAGGGATGACGGCTGCTGCGTCGAGGATCGCTAATGGGCTGCTGTTTCCTTCTTTTTTTTTTCTTCTTCTTCTTCTTTTCCACTGTGAACCGGGCTTTCTTTTCATTCGAACGAATCCGTTACGCTGCTTTCAGAATTATTAGACGCCCGATCCGTCTCGAAGGCTCCTGGTTTCGGATGTGGTTTCTCGTGGTTTGACTGTATCTGGTTGAAAATGACTCTGAGATTGCTCGAAAAGAATTCGAAGCGTTTCTTTATCGTGGATTTCAAACGGGAGAGCAAGGGGAAACAATTGAAATACTTCTGTTTGTAGGAATCCGAGCACTCCGCGTTGCACACGACGCTTTACTCGCAACACGTCCCCGATGTGGCTCTCTTTTCAACGCATTTCGCGATCGGATCCAAGATTTAGAGAACTCGTATCTATCGTGGCAAAGTACAAAACGAATTTCTTCTCAGAAGCAAATTAAACTTCAATTCGATCGCCAAATACATCCATGCATCCGTAGAGTCTGAAACTCTAGAATTTGAATTCGAATTGATCGATGTAAATTTGTGTGATTTGAATCAAAAGGTCAACGAATAAGAACACTGTACATCTGACGAAAGAATTGACAAGAAACAAAGGGTGAACGACTTGGATCCGGACAAACAATCGAAGCGAGGAACAACTAATTCACCCAACTTTCAGTATGGATGGACAATGTATAAACCGCGCAAATAACTCTGTTTATGGAAACGTCGATATCACAGTCCGATCGCGCGCAATAAATCAAGCCTCGCGTTAGCACGCCGCGATCCACCTCATCGACGAATATTTCTCGCGCGCGACTCTATTCCCAGCGAACCCCTGACCTTTCGCAATCAACGCGATTCGAGTCGTCGATCGGTCGGTTTAACCTCTTACGCTGGAGAATATCTGGCTGAAAATTGCAATATTTTCTCAGTTTCACGTATATTGAGACGTAACCTAGGCAAAACAAAATCAATAAATTTACTACTTGTTAGTAATTTCTATCCAGTGACATACCGACGAATTAAAAAAAAAAAAAAAGACGAATTATTGTATGCGGTTTGGTCACTCGTATGGCTTGAATTTCATTGTAAACTTTTATAAATATAAGTATAATATAAGTTATTTATATATATATATATATATTATATATAAATATAATATAAGTTATTTATTATAATTTTTTAACTTCCAAACTATTTATTTTTCTGCTTTATATAATTAACTAAATTAAAAATAATTAAATAATTAGCTAAATTAATGATGAACTTTTTAACATTAAAATTTTAATTCTGTTACAAAAGTTCAATTTTAACAGTTACTTTGTACTTGATCAATAAAGATTCTAAACACTTATTTTTTTAATAGATATTTTAAAATAGAATATAAAAGTTTATACTCTTTTTCACTTACAGTTAGCATTATTCAAGGACACTGAAAACAGGATAAGTGTAGATGAGTAAGTTGGGACTTGCAATTATATGATTCAAGGTTTCAACCTTGAATCTATGGTAAATTCGTTTGAAAGAAATTTAACTTTTTCAAAGCAGAATAACTGTTTCTCTTCAACTAGAACTTTTTCTCACTTCCGGAAAAAATAAAAGTTTTCTATCTATGCATATATATATATATATATATATATATATATATATATATATATATATGAAATGTAAGTTTTAGTATATGCAAAACTGTTTTCCTAGAACAGAAGACTTAAGAAAGTAAATGTCTGTTATATCAGAACTAATTGAAAATTTTGACAGTTTTATTCAAGCCCTTGGTCACTCGTTATGGTCCGCGACTATGTAACACTTAACGGTAAATTTGTTTGAAAGAAATTTAACTTTTTCAAAGCAGAATAACTGTTTCTCTTCAACTAGAATTTCTTCACACTTCCGGAAAAAATAAAAGTTTTCTACACACACACACACACACACACACACACACACACACACACACACACACACATATGGAATATAAGTTTTAGTATATGTAAAATTGTTTTCCTAGAACAGAACAAACTTAAAAAAGTAAATATCTGTTATATCAGAACTAATTGAAAATTTTGACAGTTTTGTTCAAGCCCTTGGTCACTCGTTATGGTCCGTGAACCAGTTACCAACGCAAGAGGTTAACGAGGACGGCAACCAAGCTTTTCGCGTCCGCGTATCTTCGACGAGCCACAATCGGGACATACGAGCGGGCACACATATGTACATATGTGCAATATATATTTTTTGTCGCCCCCCCCCTCCCCCCTCAGAGAAGACGAGACCCGGCCTGTTGTGCATGGTTAGCGAGGTTTTTCGCTTCGTTTCACACGCTCGTCCTCGCATCTTTTTACCCAAAGGTTCGCAGCCGCCATTGCCTTGCTCCTTTTTCACGTGGCCGACACGCTCAAAGAGATCGTTGCCCGTTATCGCATTGTGTCACTGCTGGATACACCGCCTTCGAATCTTTCCACCTTTGTACAACCTTCCACAATTTCGGATTGCGGGCCATTCACGTTAGGCGACATTGTGCACGAAATTCTGCGTCGTGCGTGTCGGAGAATTTGTGAAAGCTTTCGCGGCCATTGCCGTTGCAATTATTCTTTATTTCGAACGTTCGTTGCCGAGATTTTAGGCAAACTGTTCGCAGAGTCGGCCCAACACTTTGCAAGCGTAGGTTGTTTGTAGTCGGTACAATGTTTCTATATTGAATCTTTTAACAAAAAAAAAAAGAACACCTTTTGTTTTTGCTATGAAAATAACAAAATACCACGCCTAGTTTCAGAGACTGAAAATACACTCACGTTTGTAAATCGCTCGTTTTTACGTAACCTATATTTTCTTTTTTCAACGAAAAAAAAAAAAAAAAAAGAAAAAGAACACCCGAACACACCTCTCTCTTTCTCTCTGTTTATAAATACAGAAACACATTTCTGTTGACTTCTAGAAAACATTCCAGAATTTCCACACTGAGACAAATCGTTCCCTCGTTTCCATCGACGTTTCGTTCGTTCATTTTCTATTCAAACGAAGGATTCCAGCGTTCCACCGCGTGAACATCGGTTTTAAAAAGAGAGACGCCGGGAATGTAAGACGATGAACGTGAACTTATTTCCAAGGCAATTCGTCGGGAACGATCGCGGCAGCTGTTTCATTAATTAGCAGCCGATGGAAAAGCGTCGAGTTGTTTTGAAAACGAAACAAACGTCGAATTACCGATTGACGTTCAATGACGATCGGCCCTCGACGTAATTCACGAACGGCGGAGCCTGTATTAATTAACCTCGATCCCGACCATTAATTTATCCAATCCGATCGCTTAGCAGCTTTCATCGTGATTTTCAATCGCGTCGAGCAGCGAATATCTCGATAGTTTCGATTGCCCAGTGGGTTGAAAGTACTCGCCATTGACAAAACAGACGATGCTCGAATAACAATCGGATATGCTAATGGTAATCTCGCGGAAATGAAGTCTCGAGTTTTCTCCAGAGGAACTAACATAATACTTCGTGACGAGGAAATACTGACGATTCAGCTGGACGTATTTTGTCTGAGTAATTTTATTCATTCTTTCGCACGTTATTTTACAACACGTTCTCCGTTCGTTCTTTACAGCAATATCTTTCATTTCAATTAATTTTCGAATTTCATATACGTAATTAGATGTGTGAGACAGACAGTTTTGGGAAAGGACCCAGGACTTTCTCTGGTGCTCGACTGCAGATGTCCCGAGTCGTAAAACGTAAATAATAAAAAAGAAAGTTATGCCTTGAGACTGTTTATGGCCAGCCCTTCAGGCCTAACGTCTAAAGCTAAAGGTATGGATTCGTTTGAAGGATTCGTAACGAATTTTGTGCAGAAAAAAAGAGTGCAGGTAGAGAAGTCGGAGAGAGCGTATCGAGCAGTCAGAGAGCGAGTGTCGAGACGTATAAGAGAACCGAGTGTATCGAGAGTTGTGAGAATTAAGAACTCGGTGTATATCGTGATTCGTTACTTAATCTTAATAAACCAATCTTATTCATTATTCAAATAAACAACCATCATTTAATAAAATTCTTATAAATTGGGATCTCATCCGGGATACCTAAAATTGGTGACTCAGCCGAGATTCCTACACATGTTTGCATATTTTCGTGTTTCATGTTGTAATTCATTCATTTTCACATTCAATTTCATGTTTCTTCGTATTAAATCTCTCGTTGCAACAGACATTTTCGCTGTTTCGTTGCTTTCTAATGTATGATACTCTTCGGTATTAAATATTAATTAGTCATTGAGTCACAAAGCCTAAAAAAAATACTACATCAAGTCGCTAATATTTAATATTTAATATTACATTTAATATTACATTTAATATTTAATATTATTTCTCGATCTTTGTAACTGATTTTTTTCTTTCAATCTGATGCAATTACTGTTAATTACCAACAGCCGATCACTTACAATCAATCCTCAGTTTGCAGAAATTCGAATTTTGCACGCAACAGCAAATACTTTTTGATGTATCTCTGTATAGATACAAACTATATAGACACAAACGGAAAAAAGCTACAATTAGTTAGCTATAAATATTTAAAACGAATGAAGCAACTCGAACCTTGTAAAGGAAGCTCCGTGTTATGTCGATGTGACCAAACTTCCTCGCTACACCGAATCAAAAACCTCAAAGTATGTTTACGCTGATGGACGCGCCGATGTTATCCGATTAACTGAATCACCGTGGTATTGTCTCATTAGAGGATCCTGATTAATGAGCTGCGGATCGTCGTTAATAGCCCTCTGGACTAGCCGGCTGAATCGTTGATTAATTTCCCGTTCAACGCGTGAAAATACGATTGGCACTGGCGCGTCGTGTCTATTTATTATGACGGTTATGACAAAGGCGCGCAAGTTGCGAATTAACCGGTCGATCGACCCGCCTGTTATCATCAGTATTTCGAAAGTTTCGACGTAAGGAACGCGGATTTGGCACGCGAACGATCTCCATTGGCCAGCCTACCACTGGGAATTGCAATTTCGACCTGTGCACCGTCGTTGATTACTTAATAACTGATAATGAGTGCGATCGTTGCGCCTCTAATTGCGTTCGTGTCGATATAGTACGATTGATAGTGATCGATGTAACGTACAATGGAACACGATAGCCACGATGATGTTCGAGGAAATTACGCGTTCATCGATTTTTGAGATATTAACGACGGACCACCGGCGACCAGCGATTGAAACGTGCAATTTGTGATTTTTCAAAATTTGTGATTGTAATAAGCAATTTTGCGCAAACTTTATATATGTAGACTCGCGATGGTGAATTTCTGAAGATTGAAAATATTGTCACGTTTGTTTAAAATATACGAGAGAAAATCAAATTAGCGACCTGTGGGATTGAAAGTCAAGAATTTCAATGTTTTTGAATAGTCTCTTGAGTAGTTAGCGTACGAATGAAATTATTATTATTATTATTATTATTGTACTCTAGTTTCTAGTTGGCCGCGCTTTCGTTCCCCTGACACAACAAATTCATGCTTTAATAAATTTTTTTTATTCGTTTTTAATGAATTTTTCATTGTATATATTTGAAATTTCTATACCTATACATAGAATATATTCTGTATCTATATGGAATATATTTCTATATCTATATAACGCTGCGTTATTTATAAATCAATATGTATATCTTATATATGACGAATTTCTTTTCTTTTCTCTTTTTTAATATTTACGTATAATAATATATGTTATTATAATATAATTTCAATATTGTGTATAATAATATATATTATTACAATATAATTTTAACATTATGTATAATAATAGATAATAACAGATATATATCTTTATTTAATATTAACAGGAAATTTTCACGTGAGTGATATGCGTCAAAATATATTGCGTTCTTGTTTTTTTCTGGAATAAAAAACAGTTCTCCCGTGAAAACGCTGTATCGATTTCGATGTCAATGTATCGCAAAAGAATGGTGTAAAATATGGCGCAGATTGACAGGTGTAAAGATAGAGCCGCGATAACACATACAACCGGTAAACGTCGCAAATAATTCGCGACACATAACGAGAATCATAAATTGCACGGATCATATGCACAGATAAACGCTTCTCGATTTGCATCTATTTCTGCTAAGCTTTGAGATACAAAGTGTGTTTCGAAACGACATGTATGCACATGCATCAAGTTCTCTGACAATTCAGAGTTAATTGTTACGCGACGCGTCATGTAGAACTTTTTTCTGTTTTTTGACTTAAACGCACAATTACTTTTGTCGAATTCGTACAGAACAATAACACCGAGGACATTAAAAAAAAAAAAAAAATAGAGCATTCACCTTTCTACGAAAGTTAAATGACAAAAGACTGATAAAAGCTTTCCTTTAAAAAAAAAAAAAAACCAAGATTCACAAAATATTCGTCGGCAATAAAGTTTTTAGCATCAGAAATGTATAATCTCGCAGATTTTTATTTTTAATTTCGAGAAATAATGGTTTTGTCGATACTACGATAAAAATTGCAGAAACGTACGAGGAGAAATTTCTCGTTACAAAATTCCGGTTCACATGCAGCAGACTTTATTTCTCGCGAGACCCTCGACGTTTCACGTCGGAGGAACGTAAGGGGAACGCGAATCTTGAATGGATGAAATGCAAGTTTGCAAACGTCACGGGGCTTCTTAGGGGACGAATACGAACTGCATGTGGCAAAGAAACTAATTTGTAATCGCGAAACAGGCGAGTGCAGTCGAACTTTCCATTTATTTTTGCGATTAAGATGCGAGAAATATTCTAAACGAGATCTTTAGATATCCGACATGATGCTGTTAATCTTTGAAATAATCTTTGGGACCAAGTTCTCGTATATTTTTAATCTAAATTTGTCGATAATATTAGAGTACGTGTGTAAAATGGACACAAAAGAGTAAAAGCGTGATACGTTCGAGTTACTAAAGTACGAAATTAAGTGAAATTTTTAAATAATAAAATATCCGATATTGCAAAGACTCAAGTCTCCTCTTTTCATTTAAAAGTCGCAAAGAAATAGATAAATTAAAAAAAAAAGTTTTTAAATTTAACCTGCCGATTAAAAATCCAATTTAAAGCGAGATCAGTATTCGTGCCTGTAAATGGACGACTAGATTTCCCTGCGCGAGAAAAAGTTGAATAGACTGAAAAATAATAATAAAAAAAAAAAAAAAATAATGTACGAAATATTCTCGATAGAGGAATTAATATAAAAGGAAAAGGAGAAAAAAAGAAATAGACATTATCAATTTATGAGCTTAAAAAATGAATTTCCAGAGAAGTTGGAATATCGTTGCCCGATACTACTGACCCACATATAACCCGGTAAAATTCGGTTCAGCTTCGTTATCATGTACGCGAGGAATCGATCAATATTTTAACAGCCGAGAAAGGAGATTGTTTATCTAGAATGTGCATCGATACGTTATGTTATTTCACGAATTTACGAATCTACAATTCGCATCTACGTGGCTTTCGATAAAAATTTCCCATTCGGATGGATTTCACGCGTATCGTGACGTAACGTAAATTCCAAAGCTTATGCAATCGCAGGCTCGATCAATCAATCGACTCATTGGCGTCATCTGCATCATTTCTGTCGGACGTCTTCGAGCAGAGCAAGGATCTTTCGTTTCAGGAAATGCTCGTCTATTTGTCTGTCACCGAGCAAGACGTTGTCATCATAATTTCACGTCGATATCCGACCGAGTATATAAATTATTGACACGCACAAACAGAACGTTAAACTGTGCATTTCATTTCCGAACGACGCGGAGGCTTAACGAGAATTGATTTCACTATTTACGTTCAAAAATAATAATTGGCCGTTGGAGATATAATCGAATGTATTCAATTAGCGAATGCCGAACTAAACGCCCTCTTTTCGCGATTTAATATTCGATTTTAATTAACTGTAATTACGTATTTAATTTTCCTCATTGTCAAACGTTATCGATCCAGACTAGCCAATGATAACGAATATTCTTTGTTAAATTTTATTAATTTTCATTTCAACGTATATTTCTTTCTTTTTCAATTATACATAATATAGAAACAGTAAAAACTCCCGATTCCTGGACTGCTATCCAATTATCTCAATTGACATTTTAATTAAATTGTTCCTCGATGAGAAATTTCCACAATTATTAAATCACATGGAGAAAAGAAAGAGAAGAAGAATTGTCCTGAGAAGACGAGCTAACTTGTCATTATAAACTCTTCTTCTTTTTTTTTTTTCACTTATCTAACGGTTACATTTTTATCGAGAAATAAGTTGCATCGTGCTCGCATCTACGTTCCTCTAAGTTAACTCTAAGCTGACAAATTTCTCTTCCACATTTTTCCCCTCGCTGGACAGGGAAAGACTAATCGCGAGTCCCTCTCCTCACTCACCCAAATCTTCCATCTTTTCACCTGTCGTCGTAAAGATAAATTCCATCATATTCACATCCGCAGGAACTGAAACTCTCCTGGTTAATGACCAAATAATCCCCTTCCCTTCTTATCCTTCTCACGGAAGACTAATCGTAGCTCTCTTTCCCTGCTTGCAGCAAGCGTCACCCATTTCTCTCACGTCAGCGCGTCCCTTTCGAAAATAAGTTCCATCGCGACATCCACAAGAGCTGAAAACTCCCCAGGTTTAACAGGTTTCTCTTCATTCCCCCGATTACAGCTCGGCCAATTGTTGCACGCGAAACGACAACCCTGTACTCTGTCGAGTACAATTCTGCTCGTTAAAAGCTCGTTAGACACAGCTTTTTTCGGCTAATCTCTCGGCCGAGAAATGCAAAAGCGCGTAGCCCGGGCGGACGATCGTACGCAAAAAAAAAAAAAAAAAATAAAAAATTATGCGACCCGGCGTGTCGCGTAAACTCGGCTGTAAAATGGGAAGGAAGGTGGAGGAGGAGGAGAAATCGCGGCCGCTTTTCCAGCTCTTTATTGTGCGACGGACGGATAACCTAAATTCACCTATTTCACTGTCCCTGCACATTCTGAATGCCGCTATTTGCGCACGCAAATTTGCGGTCCTGCGACGACCGGACCCAACCGACGCGCAAATGCAAAAAACTTGCCCCCCGCGCCGAAACTTGGCGCCTGCCCGCCTGAAATACAAATTCCATATGCGCTTCCGTCTTTTCAGAAATGAAATAACGAGCAGCCGGCGCGCTAGCCGCAACTCGCTTTCGTAACCAACGGCCTTTGAAACACGGTTCACGCGAACTGTGTATTTCAATTCCAGAAAATTAGAAAATTACGTCGCGTAATCATGTCGTTTACATTGGATTTAGATATATTTTATAAGATATATTTATATATTATGTAAAATATAAAATATATACATTTTATAATACATTTTTATATATTATATAAAATGTAAAATTTACATATATTCATAAACTATAAAATATAAATTAAAATATGTAATATATATTGTAATATATATTATAATGTTTCTTTTGGAAATGATTCGTAGTTTGAGCGACGTGGTCTGTGAGTGAAGATTGATAATATTCATTTTATCACGCGAACTGTGTATTTCAATTCCAGAAAATTAGAAATTACGTCGCGTAATCATGTCGTTTACATTGGATTTAGATATATTTTATAAGATATATTTATATATTATGTAAAATATAAAATATATACATTTTATAATACATTTTTATGTATTATATAAAATGTAAAATTTATATAGTCATAAAATATGAAATATAAATTAAAATATATAATATATATTGTAATGTTTCTTTTGGTAATGATTCGTAGTTTGAGCGACGTGGTCTGTGAGTGAAGATTGATAATATTCATTTTATCACGCGAACTGTGTATTTCAATTCCAGAAAATTAGAAATTACGTCGCGTAATCATGTCGTTTACATTGGATTTGGATATCTTTTGTAAGATATATTTCTATATTATGTAAAATATAAAATATATACATTTTATAATACATTTTTATATGTTATATGAAATGTAAAATTTATATGTTCATAAAATATGAAATATAAATTAAAATATATAATATATATTGTAATGTTTCTTTTGGTAATGATTCGTAGTTTGAGTGACGTGGTCTGTGAGTGAAGATTGATAATATTTATTTTATATACGTATTTCAAGTCACATTGTGAAACTAGGGAACAATTTGAGATGTAAAATGCCGATTTGTTCCATGTGTTTCTGTGAAAAATTCAGCCTCGCAGAAACTATTTTGATCAATCTCTCAATCGTAGACGTACATATTATTTTCTTTTTTTTTGTTTGATATATAATTCAACGATTATCCGCACGATTTGTCAATTTTGTAGTAACATAAAACTCTGGTAAGAGCTGACAATATTATTCCATTATTATTAACCATTTTTATTTCCAATTCGATTCGAATCGAATGACCGACAAAAGAGAAAACATCTGCAAATCCCGGCAATTTAACTTTCTTAAGCCTCCCTTTGCAAATAGAATTGCAATTATTCAAAGAATAATCTCAATTTCGAAGGCGTGTTGTACGCAGCAGTGACTTAACGTTAGATTCTCTCCCTGTTACTTTTTTCTCGTGCTTCGAATAAAAATTTCTCACGTAGACAGGCAATGGCGACGTTAGGATCGTTCGATCCAGCGAAACGTATACGCAGTCGATCGACTGTCACTTCCCTGAAAGTTATCCGTCGCCACGGATCGACTCGGGGGTTTCCCCCGTCGAGCGTCGACTATGCTGCGACAAAAGAAAGAAACGAGAAAAAAAAAAAAACGGGAGTGGATATGCTAAGAAGGACTCACCGGATCAGCTCGAAGATCTCTGGCTTTTCCCGCTCCCTCTGCTTCATTCTCTCCTTCATGGCTGTGATGATGCTGTTTGCCTTATCCTCGGCACCGTGCTTCGAACTCTTCTCGGCCGCCCCTGCGAAAACGAAACAATACGACCGATGAATACTTTTACTTTGCCCGACGTAACGTCGTCCACTTGATTCAATTCTAGTGTTTTATTTCATTTCCGTACGGGGAATATTTTCTCCTGGGTAAATCGAAGCGGCGGCTTTGTGTACAGGTATACTGTATTGACTGTGGAGGGCGATAAGAAAACAAGGAGCGTTCAGAGTCTGAAGGGTGGATAGAATAAATGGAGAGGGAAGATTTTAGCAAGCTCGGGTTTGGTTCGACGTTGTAAAAATTTTGTTTGCTCCTGTTAAAGCTCTTTCCTATTTTAATCCCTGGATTTTCTTTTCTTTCTTTTTTTTTTTTTTTTAGGATATGTACTTTTAAAGTTGTAAAAAATTTTTCGTTCCGACTAAAAACGCTTTCCTATGTTTTTCTTATTCTACGTGTGGATTAAACATTTTTGTTTGATATTGTATTGAATATGACGTTTAAGATAGAATATGTTATTTTATCTGAATATGATAGTACATTATTGACACTAGAACTATCGGCGATTAAAGCATGAAATTTCCATCAGCGGCACTGAAATAAAAAGAAATAAAGAAATTTTACAACACAATGGATTATTTTGCGAAAAATTATTTAAATCTTTAAAAATACGCTGTTTTGCGTATCTATGAGATATTTAATAAAAATTATAAATTGGTCATTTCGATCATTTTGGTAGGTCTAGTGTTAAAAAGATATAAAATTTCAACGAAACATTTAGAACGCAAAGAGACACGACAAATGACGGTATTTTGTTTATGATTTATTACTACATAATTTCACACGATTCTAAGCATGTAAATATATTGGATACAAATGAAGAAACTAAATAATTTTGAGTTAGAAAAATTGGCTTTCATCCTAAAAGCTCCATCATAAGAACTTGCAATTTATTCATTTTCGAAACGAACTTAAGAAATTAATATTTTGACTTCTGACAGCTATATTTCGATAATTGACAATTAATTTTATTAAATTATTCTCTATTCCTTCTACTCCGACGAAAACCTAACAGCTCTTTCCTTCAGCCGTGCTTTGATGGACGTAAATCTAATAAAATTGATAAACAAAAATAGTACCCGGATCACATGATTACTTTTAATCCCTCTACAGCGTGACTCGCAGAATGTGTTAATGTAATTTGATTTAATCAGTGGCTGTTGTAGGTCGGTAACTAATTCAACGCACCGTCGTATCGCGACGTATCGTGGGGATTAAAATGGCGTTAAAAATGAGGCACATACATTTTGCACACTTTATTAAACTCGTAACTGTGTCTAATGAACATGTGCATGCATACAGGAGGATTTAATGAAATGCACAACCAGCTTGAGCGAGATATCCTCAGCTTTGCGTTATTTGCAAATTAAATTAAATTTCCCTTTCTCCTTCATATTTATTTATCATGTATTGCGTTCGTTGCTTCTTTGTACTCGGTCAAAGCAAATTTTCCTTTTTTTCTCTTCTTCTTCTTTTCAAAACGACTCGTCTACAGATTTCACGCGGATGAACATTTTTGTTACATCGTTGCCCGGCTATTTTATGAAAAACTAACGCGCGACACCGAGCAGTTTCATAATTAAATATATTCCTCTTGCCAACTGTAATGTCCTTCCTTTTTAATACCATTACGTTTGTATAATACCATCTGTTTGTTATAATTAAATTGGTGGATGTTCATGCAAATTTATATTATTACGAACAAAAAAAATAACTATAACGGGTTTTGTAAATTGGACATTTCACGATGCTTTGTGCTTTTAAATTTAAATTTCTCGCAAATACACGAAAGCTCTCATGTTAAACAATACGATATTCACGACTTGTAAAAATTTTATTTTTTGCATTTGAAATTTTTTAAATAATCGTTACGAATTCAACCAAGCACGTGATTTACGCCGCACATTTTTGAGGCCATTTTAATTCCTCTGTTCAGCAACGACGTGTCCATACTGAAATTTATTATTTTAATAAAATTTAATACAATATATACTTTTTTACCAAATCATAAAATGAATCCTCATACAATAATATAAATAACAAAAATATAAATATTATTTTTAATGTAATAATATGATATAATATAACATGTAAATAACATATAAATATAATATAATAAAAATATAATGTAAACAATATTTGAAACATAATCAAAATGACATTATAAATAATAAATTTAATAAATAAATATAATAAATATAATAAATAAAAATTATAATATGTTGGAAATATGTAAACATGTTACAATATGTGATAAATAAATTTTGTTATATTTTTCTTAATAAATATTTCACTATCGTTTCAGTGACTGTTTCACAGAAATTTCTTACTCTTGGCACCATGTTTTTATTTATTTTCATTCTCCGACCTAAACCTAACTCAAACCTAACCCAAAGTTTCGCGATTCCGATAGAAACTAACGCAACTTTTCATCATAATTTCGTCACGGCGATTTCTCTTTGAACAGTTTCCGCGGTCTCCGTTTCGAATGGTACGCGGCTCTTCAAACTTCCGTATCCGAGAGATACGCAACCGTGGAAACGTAACCACCGCCGCCGCGTCTTTCGTCGACCGGAACATTCGAGGAGCTTTAATTTTCCGGTGTAAGCGTCTCGCCACCGCGCATCACGTTTTATGCATCAGACCGGGGCTACGCCACGCAAGTAACATCCACCCAGTGGTGGCTTAACCAGACCGGAAATTACGCGTTCTGATCGTTCGGATGCCAGACTTCAGCGGATCCGCGGCAACTCGATCAACGAGAAATCGATCCCCCCGCAGCTGGAAAAATTCGCACCGATGGCGAACAAGCTCGGAAAAAAATGGACAACACTTTTGGGAATTCGTCGCGCTTCTGTCGTCAGCTGCCAGACCGAGAAAGAAAGAAATGGCCGTGTCGAGCCCGGTGAAATTTTGTCGACAAGCAGATTCCAGTGAAATGAAAAATTCGTCGATGGCTGCACGCTCGTCGAATGTTGTTTCGCGCAGATCTGTTCTGCTGGAACAACGTTTCTCGCACGCTTTGTGTGTTGCGCGCAAAATTTTTAACGTCGTTGATGTGGAGAGTCTGACGCGATATATATATATATATATATATATATATATATATGATTTAGAAGGTGCGATCAAACGACTCGTTACAAGCGAATAATTGTCACTTTGAACATTTGCAAGCAGGAAACGCGATTTTATAACAATTTTAAATCGATTGGTATTTTTATCTTCATTCCTCGTGTCTTTATATTCGTTTATTCGTGCGACATCTTTGAATCTGTGTAAATCTCTACGTAAATATTTGAACGTGCGTTTGTAGCGAACGAAGAAAATATTCAGGAGAAAAATTGAAAAGTTCGCGTTTCGAAACAGCGCAAAAGAGGTCGCCATCCCGCCGATAGAGGATGCTTTGAAAGTATCAAATGAAACAAAGCATTAAATTTCCTGTAAATTCTTTCTGTTGCAAAAATTTCGTAAGAAAAAAGACGCAATTAGCTCTCTATTATTTCCAAATCGAGCCCAATATTTCGTCCTGTCTCTGACAATGAGTGCGAATTTCACATTTCACGAAACATATTTCAATAATTGGCGAGATAATCCTCAAATAACCCAACAAAGGTTAAACTAATAATTCAATCCATCGCGAACATCGGCCCGTCTCTCTATGATTAAGCGATTAAGTTCAAATGTCAACTGGCTTGTAACAAACGAATCGTAGTTACGTGAAATTTTCATTAAAACATTCGATTTTCACGCGCGTCCTCGTCACCTGGTTCGTGGCCAATTTAGACGTGAACACGTGACCGATTGCCAGACACGCGCGAGGCAATTAGCGATCGATCGATGAAATGATTGGCAATTCTTTTAATTCACGCGAATCTTTCCAAATTAACTCTTCTCCACGTGAAAATTAACGACCAGCTTGTTTCCTGTAATCCCGTTGCCGCTCACAGGCTTTCAGCGAGACTTTGATAACGATTTCATTCCGATACATACGGTGGAATGTCCAGACGAGCAATAATTTTATCCTAGTTAGGTTCATTACGAAAATAAATAACAGTTTGAAAATCACTACGAGTCGCAAAGAGTTAACTATTAGAGATACCAACAAGTAACGTCGTTTTTTTTTCAAATTTAATTTAAACATTGTCATCTAGTGACAATAATTTAAAACAATAATTCAAAGAATAAATCTGTTGCCGATATGAGTTACCATTATTTCTAGGTACACTATACTTAGTGTACATAGAACGACGTTTGTCTTCGAAATTCTCAGTTCACTTGGTTCTTTTTGGCAACTTTTTCAAATTATCAAACGACAGATGATCTTGAATGAAGCGAATGAAGGTACGGGATATCACTGATCTAAAGCAGAGGATCATTGATGCCATTGATGAAGGCAAGAAATCGAGTATCGTCTTGATGTGTTTCGTGACAACTAATGGTGCCCATATAGAGGTATATTAAATGAGGCAGAAAAAAACTTAAATACATGCGTCTTATTTTGTAATAATTTCTACTTATTTGTCTTTTCACTTGCTTCCGTAATAAATTTTTGAAATTGTAAAGAGACTTTATGGACACACTACAGTGGGGTGCAAAATTGAGTCAGTAACAAAAATGTTTAAGAAAAATATTTTTTATCGTTAAATAAAGTATAAAAACTTGACTGTCTGATTCTTTATAGTTTTAGGAAACCGAAGCTATTTTTTAACTTCTAGCTTTATGGACAAAATATTAAGGTACGATGAAGCTTGTAAATCTGACTGTGAAAAATTTCTGGTGCAAAATTGATTCTACGTTTTCCAATTTTTTCAACCAGGAAGGAACCTAATCTTAAAAGTTAAAAAATAGCTTCAGTTTCCTAAAAATATAAAGAATCAGATAGTCAAGTTTATTTTCATGGTTTTACACTTTATTTAACAATAAAAATTATTTCTCTTGAAAATTTTTGTCATTGACTCAATTTTGCAGCCCGCTGTATTTCATCGACCGTGAGCTCTATCGCGGCAACCATTTTCCTGCGCATTCGTGCAACGTGTTCCTCGGTTCGGCACGCTCCAGTTGAAATCGGGTGGGTAAGTAGCCCAGAACCGAATCGTACCGTTGGTTAAATTCGTTGTCTTTGAACGCTTGAGAACGCGGCGGAACGAGGTCATGCTAGACCGCGCGATCTCCAACATTTGCGAGAGCAAACTGAGAAACACACCAGAATATATATCTGTCACGGCTGAATTGCAAAAACATACGGACGCCGTGAAATCAATATTATTGTTGCTCGCCGGGCGCGTTCCTTGGCGAGAGAGTTTCACAACACAGCTGAATCCGATTGACATTCGAAAGGCTAAACACTGTTCGAATTTTGTAAGGAGAGATCGTGCAGTGGTGAACTTGGCCTTGCTGTTAAGTCTTGGCTTTCAAGTCACTGCACTCTCCAAGTGCGTTCATTTTATTTGAAAATGTGCACGCAGATGGCGAGGTGAAGACAGTTTTCTTCTCTCGGAAATTCTATGATCGTCGTGGCGTGTTGAAATTATTATTGAAAATGTTACGATCACTTCTCGAAATTTGGTGTACAATTTTCTTTCGTCAATTTATGAAACGTCGAGTGTCGGACGAGAATGTCACGATTTCTTGAATTTTCGTCGTCTAATTTTATTCAGAGTTCAATGAAATGACGGGGCAAAAGTCATACATCAAGTTTTCGAAGGTTGATGTAAAAGGAAGGCTTCAATCTTTGCATCTATCGTCGTAAGAAAAATGTTTTTACGTACAATTTATAACATTTTCGAGAAGAAAAGTATCTTCTCTTGTCCACCTTTTTTACACGATGTAGAAATATTTTACAATGAAACGAGTAATACACTTTGAAAGTGGAGGCTTTGAGATTTAAAATGAGCTGAAGTTTATTATTGCACGATTTCTTTTCACAAAATTCGAACAATTAATATTCAAATATCCAAATGTCAATCGGATTCATTGTATTTTACAAGAAAATTTTGTACTTACAGTAACTCTAATTAATATTCGAATACTAAACACTGAAACTGTTGTAATTTTATAAAAAAAAAGTCGTGCGATAATAAACTCGGGCTCGTTTTGACGCTTGATAATGAAATTGGTACATATTAATAAGTTAGTATAAATTAATAAAAAGTAAAGTTGATCAGTTTGACCTTTGAAGAGTGAAATGAATACATTTTATACATATCGCCATATTTGACATTATCTTCTGCTAAAAAGTTTTAGGCAGGTATTGGAAAAATTAAATGATACTTTATACAATAAAGAATTTGTAAAGTTAACAATTGTAGCATAAAATATATATGAAATCTGAATATTATGATTATCTACGACAAACACCGAATATTAAAAACAAAAAGTGTCCCTAGATTTTTGACTTGGAGCAATTAACGTAATAATATAATAACGTATGTATATTACAATATTGAAAGAGAGAAATAAACGATGTTTATCAAGAATTCGTTATAATTGTTACTTCCAAACGAATAAATATTCGAGTGCTGAAGATCAATAATTTATTAATTAAAATGCTTTGTTTTCCTTTCACTAACAATTGGAGGTCCAGCTGTAAACGCTTTTATATTAATCATTAGTTCCTCCTCCTTTCGAACAGAAAAACAAGTCCAAACAAACACAGTATCGAAGATACTCCATGGGAAATCAACGTTAATTTCCATCGAATCACCTCTGGTATCATCTCTTATATTTTTACCTTGTCATTTTTGATATTGTTACCGGACAAAGCGAGTCGGGATCTGTTTTTAAAGGACAAACTCCGATCTTTTATGAAGATAACGCGCTTTGTGAAAGTCCCAGTAATATTTATCTAGCAAATAATTGATTATCCTCGTAATTTCACGTTGTATTTGTCCATCTAGAATCGTGCAACGCGAACAAATATAATGAAATTCTTCTCGGTGGGACGGATTTAATTGAAACGAGTAGCTCCTCGCGTCGTTCGAGATGCAATTGCGCGTGCCCCGATAAATTCATCCCGTTGGCACGTTCCCCGTGTAATCCGCGAGCGTGAAAAAAAAAAGAAAAAACGAAAAAAGAAAAAAAAGAACGGCGAAACTTCTCGCCCCAGTGAGAGTTATTAGCATTTTCATCGACACGAGCCGTGAGCGTTTTATCGATCGAATTTGTCGGCGATCGACGATCGGCGCGAGGCAAACGCCGCTGTAACAAACGACCGGCCATTTTCAACTGTCGATGACTCTCTCGTTCTTCACGCGATTAATGCGAAACGCTCACGAAGTGTTCCGCTCTGCGAGCTATTTTTTACGATTGAATTGCCCTTGCCGGATAGTCGATTAATCCTTTAGCCAGATAGGTCAATCGCAAAGCAGATATCGAATTCGATATTTGTTGTGGGCGTTTAGTGCAAATTGCTCGACGATTCGCGTCATCTCTCGCGTTCTCTCTCGTGTTGATTCGTAAGCTTAAGCTTGAACGCTGTCGCGATGACTCTCGAATAATTTTGAGAAAGCTGTTGGAAACCAAGTACTGTTTTCATCGCTTGCGCTGGCAACTGGATTGCGGACCGTAACGAGTGACCAAAACCGTATATATACAATGATTCGTCGCTTTCTTTTTGAATCTCGTCGATACGATATCACTGGATAGAATTTATTGAGAAATAATAAATTTATTATTTGTTTTGCCCATTTTGTTTCAACTTAAATATACTTAAAATATTGCAATTTTGGGACAAAAGATTCTTGACGTGCGTGGCACGTCATTCCAGCGTTGAAGTTGGAGATTTTTTTGTGTTTCTTAATGAAATTGGATATGTAACGAGAAGTGTGTAAAAAGATAGAGCTGTTTTGTTATCGGCGACACACTTCAACTGGAATTGCGCGATTCTCAATTGCATCGACAGCTGAGGACAGTGAAGATACCTGGTCGACACGTGTAAGTAAAACTCGAGTGTCTGTTGCGTACGTCTGAATCTACTTAACTTCTACACTGCGACAATCGAATGCTGCAGTGTATTCATTCGTCGTGGATTTCGAACTTATGTCACGTGTCACTGAAATTTATTAACTTTTCTTCCTGTGGAGAATCGAATCGGAAAAGAAAACGAAATTTTCTTACAATACACTGGTGTTTAAAATTAAATCGCTTAATTTTCGATGAAAAATTCAAGCTATTGTAACTCAGTGAAAAAGCATGAAACTTCTTCAAACTTTCACAATCCGAAGTTACAACGAATTTTCATCATGGACGAAACTTCACCAGTGTATACATCTTTCTTGAACAATTTGAACAATTCTTCGTTGAATTTATTTTAGACACCACAGTACGTGGATCGAATGACAAAAATACTTGAGAAATTCTTAGTCGAATGAATGTTTCCGAGACGAGTACTAATCGTATCGAGCGAGAGTGTGTATTAATTTGCAACTGTTTATCGTACATCGATACATTTATCTCTCGGAAATACCCGCAATGAATTCGACCGTACCGTGGTCGGCGAACACACACTCGAATCAGCTCGTGTAACACCGAGACCCGTCATCACTCACAGTCGACAGTTTGCAAAATCAATGTTTGTCGCGTAGATCCGCGTAGAAACACGAGAAAATCGATTCACCGTGATGTATCTCACAAATTCAAGCCTGTCCTTTGTTCTTATCCATCAGCTTGCCACGCGAATGTGAAATTCCATGTAACCAATCCGATCGAGGGAAATTCAAACGCGAATGCTGCCCCGCGGAGCGTTTCGTCATAGAGAGCGGGCCGAAAATTTCGTGCAACGCTCGGTTTTTCGCGGTGTCGCTTAACGCTTGACAGACACTGGAGCTGCTCGTTAATTACATCTCCGCTCAGCTTCTGGTAATTGAGTTCGGAGAAACGCGATGTAATTTTATCGCGTCTCGAGGTAGCGTCGCGAGCCGAGTTTTGTTTCGTATGCAGATTGCGCGAGGCGAGCGGGAACTCTACCCTCTAGGCAATTTATTTTATCGCCTCGCGTCTAATTGGAGTTAATGGCTTTTCGTGTTGCGGGGTCGGGCGGGTTCGTTTCGTCGGTCGTTCTGCATTTCGGGAAGTTCGACAGATGAAATTTCGATCGATGTCCGGTACACTGTCTTTGTTTGACGCTGGACGAAATATTGGGAGTTTGTTTTGGCACGGTGGGGCCTTTTTATATAACAGCCACATTGTTCGAATAACCTGATATCTATCAGATTATAAACACTGTCTTTTTAAATGTTTCAGAGATCGACGAAATTTATATTTAATTCGTAAGTCAAATGAAAGTGTACTTATGTCGAGAACATACAGGGTGATTCACGTAACTCGCACACCTGAAGTAACATTTAAATTATGCGTCTAATGGGAAATTTTTCAACACAGATATTGTATATTGGTTATAAAGGAGGCAATGTTAGTCAAGAGTTAATAAACATTCCACTTGATCTATCGTGTAGATTTCACTGCATTTCGTCCAAAGTATCACTAGTATCTTGCAAACGCGATTCATGAAGTGCCAACTATTCCAACTATTCTGACCAATAGATTTCTCAATCTGTGTCTACATTAACACGAAATACGCTTTATCACATGGCGTTAGAATATTTTTACAGCTTTCTTTCTAAGGATTTTCCCGCGTGAATTGTTTTTGTTCCCCGACAAGTTTACAAAAGTGAAATTTCATTATTTCGTTTTTCGTAATAAAACAATCAATGTCAGTTATCACCGGTAAACATAAATCAATTATTTATAGCTGTATATTATATAAACACGCATTTTATTTTTGTCTATATACAGGGTGTTCGAGAACAAGTGGAGAACAATCGAGTAGAAGGCAAGAAAACGAGTTGAAAGAAAAATTATCAAACTTTCGTTCTCGAGAGAGAATCGAGTTTGAGGATTCAAGCATGCTTGAACTCTTATCAAGGAGCAAGAAAATTTCTGGTATAATTAGCAAATTTCCCTAAAAAGATCAAAAGATCGCCATATCACTCTATTTTAATGATTCAACATTCAATTATAAAAAATTTTATTCTTAAATTAATACAATAGGGTATCGAATCCTACTTTATTATTCAATTTTAATATATATATTAATATAAAAATTTGTACTATAAATATTAATTTAAATTTTCCCCTAAAATTAATAAATTGAATACAATTGTTTTTACTATAATAAAATTTATAAATTATTAACTTATAATATAAATTTAACCGCTATTGTTGGCACTTTAATTTATCATTATTAATTTCAATTCTCTTGTTTAATTTTCATTAAATTATATAGAATTTTTTATTAATTTTATTATATATATATAATATATAATATATTATATATATTATTATAATATGTTATTATGTATATATTAATATTTAATATTAACAAATTATATATAAAATATTAATTTTAGTATGTGTTTTGACAGACAGATTCAAAAATGTGAGGAAACCTTTTAAAAAAATATCACGTTGACGCTCAGAGAGAGGAGAAACAAATTTCCGATTTTTTTTCTCACCGCCCCACAGAAGAAAATAGATTTCCAATGTTTCTTTTCGCCGCTCCAAGAGAAGAAAATAGATGACCAATTTTCTTTTCGCAGCGAGGGTTTAATTTTGAAGCGAAAGTAGACAACGTTTACTCACTTTGCAAGCAGTCGGCGTTCAGCAGGTCCTTGCACTTCTCGTGGCACTTGACACCGCACTCGGTACAGCGCACTCCTTGCCGAGCGATGCCCCAGAGGAGACCCTCGCACTCGTAGCAGTAGGTCGGCGACGTGGCGGTCCAGGTGACGAATTTGTGCGGCGTGGTCGAGGAGATCGGGTAAATCATCGCCTGCAGCGTTTTCTTGTACACGTGCATCTTCTGCGGGTGCAGCAGCGTGTTCCACAATCAAACGTTAGAAATCGGCGTATCGAAAGCTCGTGGCAGGGGTTGTGTTTGGACAATCTTTATTTGCAGGGATCATTCCAACGACCTCGACTCTGTTTGCTCGTTCGTTAAATTGCCCGGTATCGTCTGAGACGACGAGGAACGCTCAACGTTTTTCGCGAGAAATTGATCTTTTTCATAATTGGCGTTCAATTGATTGGTTTTGATAATTTCGATATGATTTTGATATTTAGACGAGATGTGTTTGGCGATTTTTATGGAATTTTACTCTTTACTCTTTCGTGAATATTTTGACTAGAATTTTGGAATCACTTTTATGGAAACTATGGAGATTTAATTTCTTTTTTTTTTTTTAATATTTTCCGAATTTCCCTATTTCGTTTGATTCAATTCCATTCAATTTCAACGGGACAAAGAAGACTCGGTTACTAAAGAGATGACTACCCTCTTTAAACGACTAATCTACGAGCATACAGGACGGCTTGCGAAACACTACGCCCATGCAATCAAACGTGTAAAAGCAACCGGACCTCTCGGGGGGTCACAAATTGAAATCAGTCTCGTCTACGGTTCTAACTCCGTGAAAAAACAAAAAAAAAACCTGAACCGACCGATCCCGCTCGATTCTGTCGTACGAAATTAAAATCCGCCAGATGCTCGAGGAATTCGTGACCGATTCGTTCGAGCACAGAGTCGAAGTGTCAGCATTCGCACGTGACCAATCAACGAGAAGAAGCACAGACGCGGTTCGCCAAAAAAAAAAAAAAAAAAAAGAAAAAACGATCGGACAGGCCAACTTTCTTCCCAAATCTCCAAGAATTCACGTCCGACCGTGTTTCCTTCTTTTTTTCTTTTTCTTTTCTTTTTCTTCGCAACCGCGTTTGCCTTCCTTCGTTTCAATCTACTTCAGTCATCCTATTCGTTCCTATCGTTCCTATCGTGAAGAAAAAAAAAAAAAAAAAAAAAACAGAAACTCACCTCATGAAACTCTTGCCTCAGTCTCATGCAAGGTATCAAAGGTATTCACTCTCTATATTGTGTGTATTGTCACGCTTGTCATTCATACGAACGATACGCTAGCGCTTGTACATAATTACGCGTACAATCATAACGTGCCAGAGGGAATTGGTGCCTGGCGAGACCTAATTACATACGCAATCCTGTGTACACAGATTAAACAAAGGGGAAGGAGAGTGGGCGGAATCTCTGAGGGGTGGCGGTGACAGTGGCGGTGATTCTGGGTATTTAATCGGGTGTACGAGATTCGCAAGGATTTCCACGTTCGATGTACGATTTGCTTGCTTGCTTGTCGTATCGCCGGTGGTATAGTCCTTTCGAATCTCCTCTCTAACCAGGGGGCTAACGTTGCGTGGCGCAAGCCAGATTACGGGGTGGTTACTCTTTAAACTGTTGCACACGTGTGCCTGCGCACACGCTTGCGCTGCCTCTGCAGATTGCGCTTTGATATCGAAACGCGAGGAGAAGAGAAATATATTGGGTTTGTTCTTTCAAAAGATATTCTTGTTCGAGGAATAGGTATATATATATTATTAACACGTTGATTGTCACGCGAAATTTGTAACTTTAGCAAAGAAGCTTATACTTTGATTTGTTTGTGAAACGAAAGTTGATTTTAATAAAATATTATATCATTATCATATAAGTATAAAGTGTCATTTATTTAGTATATATTTGTTTAGTATTTATATCATATTTAAAGTGGAATAAAATTTAGTTGTATACAGTGAAAGGCACGAGTGCATCGATGACGACAAAAAATTGTCAATAATTGAACTTAAAAAAAAAAATCATATAACAATTATAATCACTTGGTTTCATTTTAAAAAGTGAAGCCTCTCTTTTGACAATTGCGTGTTTATTTCTTTCGAAAATGGTGTTATCGTGTGAAAGTAAAAATACATTTCTTTTCTCGGAAATGGTAAGAATTCAGACGCGCGAGGAAGCATTAAAGAAATTCTTTTCGTCACTATGTCTTTACAACAACTTCTTGAAACCTGTTGTACGATTTTCATTCGCCAATTTATTGAACTTGACACATCAGGATTTCGTTCGACTCAAATATTCAACGTTCGACAAAAATGGCGAAGAAAAATCGTACAAGTTTCAAGAGAAGACCTGAATTTTCAAGACGACGATAGATGTAGTTGTGTTCTAGTACTACATACATGTTATTTCATTTTAACTATTCTGATGATCAACGTGTTAAATTCGCATAAGAAAGATGAAGATACTGTTACTGAACGAATTATAGAGTCAACGAATTCGAGAGATTAATTGTTTTCAAAATCTTCACCGCAAAAATTAGTTCCCTTCTCCTAAAAATATCCTTCGACTCGTCTCATTTCCAATCCCAAGCTAAAAAGAATTATCTATTCAAAGAAATGATCAAAGCACCAGAATCAGTAAAACATTCCGTCACAAAAGGCATTTCGAAGCCATTTGGATCAAAGAGAATACGTTACTCTGTAAAAAAGAGAGAGAAAGAAGAAATCTACTGGATTATCGACTAGATTTTTATTTTTCTGTGCATTTTCATGTTCGACGTGCAGAGGCAGCGCGTCGGTTCGTGGAATCGGCGCAGTCGATTCAGAATGGGACGCTACAGGGAGTCACTGGGTTACTGGATCTATTTCATCCGCGTCTGCAGAAATAAACGGGCGCGAGGTGATCGTCGATCAGCGAAGATCCCTTCGTCCCCGTTCTTCCCTTCTTCGAATTTTGAATCTTTCTCTCGTATCGACACTTCGAAAGTACTTCCTGTCGGATGATCGACAAACGGAACATTATGGCATTTTTTTTCTTTTCTCCCCCCTTCCTCGTCGAGGGAAAAACAGCAGCACTTTTCCTATCGATTCGATGAAATGTTCGCTTCTTTTCTTTTTTTTTTTTTTTTTTCTTTATTCAACGGCCTCGAAGACTTCGAGAGAAAGAATGACAGATTGATAAAGGAAAAGAAAGAGAGAAAGAGAAAGAGAGAGAGAGAGAAAGAGAAAGAGAGAGAGAGAAAGAGAGGATGAGCACGGTTTCTAGACGTCGTACTATTGGAACGCTCTGCAAGGGGTGTAAAAGCATCGATCCGCTAAAAAGCACTATAAGGGTGACGTCGTGAGTTCAGGATGTTCCCCATTTTCTTCTCCTTTTGGTTTTTACTTTCGATATCTCGAGCAGGCCCGCTCGAAAACTTGCGTTACTTGGTTTTCAACTAGCACGTGTTTTCGTCACAAGCAAATTAATCGTACTGTGATATAATTAATTCATATTTAACAACTGACTTACATTCAGAGGTTACCAAGTTGTGCAGAATGAATGAATTTCTATTTAGAAGCCAGACATTTCGTTTACATTTCAAAAAAATCATTCAAAATTTAGAATTATTATCCTACGGAGAGTCGTTCGAAATTTCTTTAGGAAGACGTAGAACGATATAGCAGTTTGTTCGATCGATTAAATACGTTTGGTTTCTCTCTCACTGACTACGACTCGTCGACAACAGATGTTAAGAAGCTTTTTTCAGGAGATTTTCAGCATCAGCCGATTCTGTCTGGCAACGTGGCGAACACGGGGAACATCCGGCACCCATGTGCAGAGGAATCGGAGTATCCTAGCTCTATCCTAATTGTACTCGGTTCTCATGACCACTGTAGCATCTCATATCCGCGAGTAACCTACGTCTCATAACCGTGACCCACATACATACACACATCGCGATCGTACCGTAACGCTTCGACCGCTACTGGCGCCCACGTTTGGCAATGCTCGCGACGAGTGTGTACAAATACTTATTATGCAGATATGCGTAACTCGAAACGTTCACCCTAGCCGCTAAAGAGAGACAGAGAAAGAGAAAGAAAGAAAGAAAAAGAGAGAGAGAGAGACAGAAAGAAAGATAGAGAGAAAGAACACGACTCGTCTAGGCTCGCTACGAACGTTTGCTGTTTTTCTTTTCTCATCAGTATCACAGAACGTGTTTTTCTCAAAAGAAATAGAAAGAGACAGAACAGAGAGATAGAAGAAGAAGAAGAAGAAGAAGAAGAAGTTAAGGCAAAGAAAGAGAAAGAAAGTAAGAAAGAAAGAGAAAGAAAGAAAAAAGAGAGACAGACAGGCTGGGCCACACTTACGTGAAAGAAAATAGCGCGGAAATGAGGATAAAATGCAGCACAGTTCATGTGAAAAGAAAAAAAGTTATCAGAAGTTATAGTTCAGCTGCACGGGCGAGCCGCCGCTGGATAAAACGCTTGTGGATGCATGTGTATCGTATCTTTGGTTAAATTTCGCTTAGATTTTACAATGACGCGTACTATACTACGTCGCTGTGTCGCTCTAGCCGGAAACGTTCGATGAATTTTTCGTGTTTTTTTTCTTCTTTTTTTTTTTTTTCGTTGTTCCAGTGAGAACGCTCGCTGTTTACCAAGCGACGCGCGAGTTCGCGCTCGTTTTAACGCCAATATGGCGCGACCTTGACAACGAGAGCCGGATCCTCTGGCTAATGCCATCTTCATCGTGTCGACGCTCTCTTTTTTTTTTTTTTTTATAAAAATTCGTAAAGCGTCACTCGAACTTCTAACTCTTTTCGTATTTTTCTTTTACCTTTTCGCTACTTTTTTCTCTGTCTAACGAAAACACTCGTCGAGATCGAAATGTCGTTCCGCTTGAAATTAGTTTCTTTATGCGACGCAGCTCGTTTGCGCGATCAGACGTTTGATTGTTCCTTGGGCTGATAAAAATACGAAGGTGTTTCTGTTTCTTGGTTTCTTTTTCAAAAGATCGTGAAAACGACGGTATTAACTGCATTTTTAATTTTTTTTTTTTTTTTTTGGTGAGAAATTTAATCGGTCGAATGACGAATCTTCCGCAGGATCTATCTCGTTTCAATGAAATTTTAAAAGTTTCGTACTTTCATTAACCCAGGAAACAGGTTTGTGCAGATTGAGTCTCAACGTATGGAAAACGAATCACGTTTATTTCAAAAATTTCCTTTCAACCAACTGACGAAAAGAGGAACTAGGCGAGATGCAACATTGGGAGCAGAACGTTTCCAGTTTACTGGATCAGCGAAACGTGCCGGATCTCTCTTGTTGAAATTTAAAATTCAAGAGGTTTCAAAATATCTTCCCGGGGCTCGGGCGGTTCCGAACTTTCTTGCAAATTTGATCAAAGTTCTCGATCGAGGAAACTGTAGGTTTTTAAAAAACTTTCCCATCCAAAATTCCGAATTATGGTCAGATCGAACGGCGACAAATAAAACCGCGAGAATATGATTGATCTCTGCCCCCAACGCTGCCTTCTCTTTCCAAACTTAATTTAGCTTGACCGTCGTCGAACTTTTCGTCAACTTCGATTCAGTCTCGTCAGTTCGTTTGTCAAATTTCTTAGAAAATATCGCCCATGCGCCCGTCGTGAACTTCGACAATCCCGTAACAAGTTGAGAGACAATCTTCACTTTTAAAACGGACCGAGTAGCGTTATCGTTATTCGTCACGATCTTCGACGAAATGTCGTGGCTCTTCTATCGTTCTCACGCGATCGTCCAATCAATGGCCGAGGAATGAACCTCCGGCGTTTCACGACACTCGGATGAAATCGACACGGTCGTACTCTATCGCGTATCCACGTTATATTTCGAGCCATCTCACGAACGTCCACGCGAAGATTGACTATCAAGCTCCCTCTAACGAGCTTGATAGTCCGCGGATATTAAAATTCCCGAGTGGAGGGAGAGGCGTCTCTTTTAATTTCAATTTCACCTCCTCGTCCACGCCCGACGTTTTCAGAGACCACGGCGCGTCGAACGCAGATCCAGACATTCGAGGATCGCCGATCCGCTGGATTTTCCATTTCTCGATCGCGACGCTAATCGACGTCCTGTCTCGACAATCGCTTCCCCGAACTATCCATTGCCGCGAGAAACGTTCGACTGTCGAATTTCGATGCCTCGAATGTTTCATCATTCGAGATTCGTGAATCTCGAACGTTCACTGATCGTCGTTTCGATTTTTCAACATTAAATTTGCCTCGTTTCCAAGTTCGTCTCGAAGCAACGCCGTTTCAGAATTTAAACCTAGAAACGAGGAGATGTTCGAAACGTTGCCAGTTTTCAGAAAATTTCGCGATATCGATCGTTTCACACGCGCGAGGAACGAAATGAATTGTCATTGGCCGCAGTGGACAGCGATAACAGTGGGTTCGACAAAGTTCGAGTAAGTAAAGTAGGCAACGCGAGAGATGACGATGATGCCTGAAAGGAGATTGGTTAAAGGACGAATTCTTACCAGCTCCTCGTCGTTGAGGGTGGCTCTGGGCACCGCCGACGTTAGGCCTGCCGCGTTCCTCTTGGTCGCCGCCATTGTCTGAGAAAAGATAGACACATTAATGCACATCTGACACAGTGAACAGCTGCTACCGTCTGCTTTCTCTAGTTGTGTGTAGACAAAGAGTAAAAAAGAACAGGAAGAGAATAACTGAACGGTGAAATGTGGACCGACTGTGGAGATGACGATGAGAAGAGAACGAAAAAACGATGGATATTGGAGAGATTTTGTTCGAAAAAAAAAAGAAAAGAAAGGAAAAAAATTAATTGCGAAATTGCTGAAACTGAAGAAAGGAAACGAAAGTAAATCGCGATAGAAACGTGACGCGTCGATATTTAAAAAAAGAAGAAAACAAAAAAAAAGTGTGGAACATAAATAACGCGCGTTGAGAAAAGCCGGGTGTAATGAAACTGCGATTTCGAGCAACGAAAACGATTTATGGACAATGTACCATGCCAAATATATTTGAGATATATTTGCGTTGTTATTTACAAAATGTTATTTACAGTCGCGAGACGATGGTGTTTTATTTACATTGGCTCGCCCCGAGCATTTTATCATGATCAGAGAACGAGCTTCTTGATCCTTAATCTACATATGATATTCCGTAAGGTAAGGTCTCTTGGAGAATTAACGAAACCGGTATGTAAAGATATAAATCTCACTTTCGTGGAAACGACTGGTATTTAATAAACAACAAATATTTATGCAACTCGGAAATGAAATTTAACAATACTTCGTATTTGCGAGGCGCCATGCAACGTCTGCAACAGGATCGAGTAGCTCTCTGTTTGAAGACGAATTTTGCAATTGTAATTGAAAAAAAAAAAAAAAAGAAAAATGAATCGAAAAGTGAACAAAAAAACACGTATTATCGTTCGTGTAAAGACACAGAGAGAAGAGCTGGCACAGAAAGAAATTTGTGATTGAACATTTGCGGTCAACAACAGAACCGAAATAAACGAAACAAGAGGAAAGGGTGGGGACACGATGAGACGCAGACGAAATGACAAAAAAAAAAAAAAAGAAAAAAGAAAACAAACGACAAACGAATGAAGAAGATGTTATCATAAATGATAAACGTCGTCAGGATGAGAGTGAAAGGCTGAGCGAGATAGAGTTGGTGAATCTCTACGTAGAGAGATCTCTAATCCAATTAGTTTGTAACGCCTGGTAGGTGTGGCGCGCGGGTAGGATTTGCGGCTGCCGCTAGATTTCAATTAAGATATTACGCACGGGGCCCCGTGCTCGTTGCATGCGCTACTGTCTTGCCTCACAGTGGACAGACGACTAATTTCCGAGCGGGCTAATTTCGCGCATCACCAACGCTCGCCTCTGTCGGACGTACTCTATCGGCTTTTCTACTCTCTCGAAAGCGGTGTACTATGGCGTGTGTACAGGTATATGTATGTTTACAAGCGTTCACGAGCACGGGGCACCATGGCCTCCTCTATCTTTTCACCTTTCTTCGTACGCGTATGCACTCTCCAATTGCACGAATTCGACGGGAACTGTATATATACATATACATATTTATATATATATATATATATATATATGCGCGATCGCCACAATCCTGTCATCATACGCACGTATGATACACGCTAGCATGTTTGCCTGAAGATTCGTCGTACTGGACACACGTTTGCTTCCTTTCGGAGAGGACGTGAGCAATACCTTTGCTGTCCCTTTCTCGCCTTTTCGAAATCAAAAGACACGTCGTTTGGAGGAAAAAAAAAAGAAACAAAAAAGAGAGAGAGAATCAGAGAGAAAGGAAGAGCAGGAAGAACGACTCGTAGGTGAGGTCAGCCTTTATCTAGTGACTTGGTCTTCGAAATCTAGAGTCGTTCGTCTGGTAATTATAGCTGTACAAACGTGTCGTACTTTTGCAGTATCGAACTAACTAATGGTAATCTGGACTACTCGTTCATGCGGCTCGTCGTGACGAAGAACATTCTCACGCGTGCGGGTACATCCAGAAGATTAAGAAACACCGAGTAAAAGTCAGTCGGATCGTGCGTCTGGAACGCTCGTCGAAAGATTCGATCCCCTTCTCCTTGCAATTAGCACATCGATCGACAAATGGAAAGAAAGAAGAGAAGGAAAGAGAGAGAGAGAGAGAGAGAATTCATCTTGGCAACTTTACGAAATTGAATCTTTCGAGCGCGATCACAGTCGACGATCTACGATCTACGTGAATGCAACGGCCAGCAGAGCAGATTGAAATACGAAGGCGACAATCAAAGTACGGAGGCAAAAAAGTGGCGGCGAGCGAATAAAAATGGGTGGCGAGCAACGTTCTCCCTGTGGGGTGGCGGACGGTCCCTTCCGTTAATTATCCATATATCTCGCGATCCGTACAGCGGCAAGATGGCCGGGCGCCGCGATAATTATGTCGCGACACGCGAGACCAGCCCGCGAGCACGTTACTTTCGTTCCCTGGTCGGTGGCGAGTTACGCAGCAATTAAGTCGGTTGTATCGCGTCGGAAGGGTGGCGATGGCGCATCGAAAACGTTGCTCGCGCGATTGCTACACGCGCGGAAAAACAAACAGCCCCCGTGGAATCACGGAGATCGAAAGAGAGAGAGAGGGAGAGAGAAAGAGAAACTGAATAGGCGCGTGTAGATTCGAGGCGTGTGCGCGAGCGGAAGAGAGAAAGTTGAAAGCAGCGAGAGTGGAAAGGAGTGCGAAGAGAAAACGGTGGAAAAGAGAGAGAGAGAGAGAGAGAGTGAATGAAATAGAGAGACAGACAGATAGATAGATAGATAGAGAGAGAGAGAGAGAGAAAAAAGTGTAATATTTATGCATACAAGCTGAAGCATGCGCTACGTACGGCGAAAACAAGCCTTTTTATTTAAACTTCGTTAAGGAGGCATTTAATTAGTACCTTCAAGACCTGGAGGTAGAGTTTTTGAGATTTTTTGAGAGGTTTTTTTCAGTGAGTGGTTTTGTTTTTTTCAGGTGTTCAGGTGGATACAACAACGGGCGCCACAGAGAACAAACAAAGAAAAATGGCATTATATGCCGGTTAGTACGTGTATCAGTCGCATCTTTTCTGGTTTGTTTCTTTTTCTTTTTTTATTTTTTTTTCTTTTCTTTTCAATCTTTTTCTCTTCTAATGCCTCATACATTATGGACAACAGACACATTTAGAGATCAGAGACACGGGAGGCATGAAACGTACAATCGGCGCGTCGACCTTCCAACGAGACGGTTAATACTCTTTCAAAATTTATGCATACACGAGCGATTCACGCTTGTCTGATCATCGTTGAAGCTTCAAGCTTCACATTGCGAACGTGATTCAATTGAAAATGCCATGGTATTCCTTCTCGTTGAACACACGAGTACCGAAAATTGCTGGGTCCGAGCGGCACGATTCCATCCTCCTCGTAATTCTCCCACGAATGTGTATTCGGAATCGCGTTTGTTCAAGTAACAACGCGAACGTCAAACAACTATCGAAACAAGCAAAGCCCACGGGATCCAGCAACTTCTCCAGGTAACTCCGATCGATTCGCCTAGGGCTCTCGTTTCCGGTTCGACCCTACGATGCGATGGGACAATGCACTTCCTGGACACACTGGTGGGTTTCCAAGGACCAAGGTCACGGCACACAACAACCAAGAAGAAAAAAATTGTCGACATCGAACATCCATAGGGGGAAAGGGGGGAGGCTGAGACAGACAGACAGGTCGCGACTTCTAAAGGAAGTGGTGGGTGGTTGGGAAGAGAGTTCGAGAGACAGAGAGCCGATTCGAGGAGTCGAGTCGTTCTCGCGCGATCGCCTTCGAAAGGGTGTTCACATGTACTCCTCGAATCCTGCTCGTCGTAGGGTTTTGTACGTAATTTCACAGAAGTCCGTCCGTATCGATTGCACTAGACTTCACACAGAACACATACGCGGCGACGACGACGACGACGACGACGACGAAGACGATGGGTCGAGCGAAAATCGATGCTCTTCATTAGCGGGACTTTGTTCGACGCTGTGAGAAAATTGAATATCGGCAAGTCACGGGAATCGCAGCTGCTGGGATCTTTTTTTTTTTTTTTCTTTCTTTCTCAAGTGTCGGCGTGGTGTTTGACACGATCCGAAGCTATGTATGCACGTGCTTCGTATATTCACGATAAATACCAAAGTTTCGAGATTAAAACGCTGAAAGTTGGACGAACGATGGTTCTCCGAATTATTATCTAGAGATAATCGACCTTCCCCCTCTGACTCTGAGGTTTCACTCGAGCTGAATTGTTTTGTAACACGTAACGTGTTGGAATAGCGCTGTGCACGCTTCACGTTTCTTACAGTTTTGTTCTTTCTTGAGGTAGAGTAAAGAGAAACGAGTTGAGATCTTTTTTCGATAAGTCGATAGTTTATTTAGACGAAAATCTCTTGACTTCTCTTGAAGTTTCATTTGAGTGATACTTGTAGGGAAGCGAGAGGTGACTCAAATAAATAGAGATGCAGGGTGTGATTATCTAACAAATATTAAGGATATTCATAAGCAATGCCGTTTTCTGATATTGTACAAAATTTTATTTTATTCAAGAGTTAATACAATTTGCACCTATGATATAATTTAACAATAAGCACACTAAATGTCAATATATTTAACTAGAATATAATAAGTTAAATTATTGTCACTAGAAGAAAACGACATTACTTATGGGTGCTCTTAATACAAAGGCATTCGAGTAATATCAGATCACTTTTAATTTAATCTATTATTTTTCTTACTATTTCTCCTCTTCGTTCAATAGATTTGCATTTGTATGTGTCGTGTAATTGTAAAATTCTGTCAAAATCGACAGATTTTATCCGAGTTCCTCACGAACGCTAAACTTTTTCTCTCATTTCTTTTTTTTTTTTTTTATACGAGGTATAAGGGTATAAATATTGATATTGTACGTGACGTAATAAAAATCTGAGGCACGCAGTCGCACGGTTCGCATAATCAATTATAAATATGGTGCAAGGATAACTTTTATCTCAAAGACATCTTTTTCTACAGACTTTAAGACTCGATACATTATCGGCGTCCTATAATGCTTGAGAAGAAATTTCCAAGATACTTTCAGTAAACAACTTACAATTTACATATTCTCTTAAGATTAAAAAATTCCAAGACAGCTCTCGATCTGTTCTTTTTTTTCTCTCTCTTTTTTTTTGTTTTGTTTTAAATATATGTTTAAGTGAAATTACGAAGGCTGCCCTCAGTGTTTTCCATCAGCCACTTGCGCGATCGTATCATTTTGATTGCACGGCTTCGTGAGCGTAGACTATATACGCAGAAGTTCGTAATTTCCAAGTTTCAATAGGTTATTAATTCCGGGAACGGGCATTTTGATCGCCATTAAAGGTTTCACTTGTCCTGAGATAACGCGGAGAAATGCTATGCCTGAGATATTTACACCCTTGAGCCATGCAATTACCCCTCTCGTCTCGGATCCTTTCGCTATTACGAACAATAGATGGCCTTAAACGTGCCCTTTCGAGTGTCTGAACTTGAACAAAACAAGCAATAAATCCTCGCCCACTCGCGAAATTCGGTGAATTTCAATATTTCTTCAAGAGACTCGAATCTCCAAGCTTTCATCCGTTTCGTTGCAACAGTCTGAACGACGACAATAGTAAATAATCTGAATAATCAACGCCGTGTTGGAATGCATAGTAATGAAAAAATGTACTTTCGAAAATATGGGTGACAGTTTTGTTGTTTTCTCAGCAAAATTATCCAACACACCATGAGTAGGATGTCAATTCAATGCTAATTTTCTAGCGATTGTGTGATTTTCTAGTGATGAAAATATTATACTATATATAATTATCCATATCCATATATATAAATTAAAAAATATTATACAATCACTAGAAAATGAAATAATATTTTTAATACTACTTCATGTAGCTTCATCGATTTTTCATTGAACGCCGTTATTCCAATTACTACTGAGATTTCATATAATATCACGATCGACAAATTTCATCAAACCTTCTCATACGTTCAATGCGATGTGGTTTTCGATAATGAACATTTCTTCCAATTCTCTTTTCTTGTACTCAACTTGCACTTCAGGACGATTATTATCAAACGATCGTCATTTAATCGATTGATATTTAACAACATTTAATCACGTTGAACTGATCATTTAATAAAAAGATAACGATGTCAATGTACGTTAATCTCTTGCGCTGGAATGACGTGCCACACACGTCGAGGATTCTTTTGTTTCCAAAATTGTAATATTTTCTCAGTTTTAGGTATATTTAAGTCAAAACAAATAATAAATTCATTACTTCTCAACAATTTCTATCCGGCGATATCGTGCCGGCGAGTTCGAAATGAAAACGACGAATTATTCCATACGGTTCGGTCACTCGTTATGGTCCGCAATCGGTTGCCAGCGCAACGTGCGTTACGTATTAACAGCGGGAACTGATTTCAAATGCCAGCGATGAAACAATGTTGCAACGAAACGCGGCAGGCGGAGTTCGGAGTTACACGGGGGTCGAATCTGACCGAGTTAAACGCGGCGTGCAATTTTCCAGAAAGCCGCGTAGGTATTACGAGGAAACATAAATAACGTTGTAACGAGTTCCCTTTTTTCCCACCATTTCTCTTTCATTTTATTTTTAATTCGCAACACGATTTTCAGAGCGTCCGTTTAAAGTCGTCGCCGGCGAACACGCGAGCTTCGCAAGGGCGAGTGACGCAAAAGCGAGCCCCTGGCGTTTTCAAAGCGCGTTCTCTCGAGCACGCATAATTGCCGTTTACATACCGAGCCGCGTGTCAGATACAGAATTTTCGTTCGAGCTTCCCACGTTGCAATTAACCAGGACATTTTTTTCCTTTCTTTCTCTTTTGAGACCGTCGCGTCGAGAAATTTCTATTCTATCCCATTGTGTCGGTGTCGTACGAAAGGGTCGTACGAGTAAAAAATGGAGCGATACTCGAACGTGTCGAAAGCTTTTGCGAAACTTTTCACTATAGAAATAACCGAAGGCTTTCCACCGCGTTTCTTTACGTTTCGATGATTTCTATTTTCCGCGACGAAACAAGACGCGTGTACTTCCGTTGCCAAACTCGCGACGTAGTTCTGCACGGAAAGTTCAAAGTTCGTCTCTCCCGAAGAAAAAAATGAGAATTTCCCATCGCGTTATTTCATGGGTATACAAAATGAAACTAACTGCTACATTTGATTTCTGAAGTTCGGAATGCTTTGTGTCAGATTAATTTAAAAGCCTTCTTTGTTGGAGCATTCGCTATCCTTTTCCCCTCCCCTCGTTCCCTAAATTTTTTCATCGAATTTTATGCGGCTTTCTCAATTTGCGAAATTGTTCCGCGTGGAAGAGATAAAAATTGCACGCGCCTTTCAATTGAACGCATTGATTGAAAACGTTCACGGCGTTCCTTTAATGGAATAATTGAAGAGGGAGATTCCAAGCGAAAGGAAAAAAAAAATTACTCCTTTGTCAGTGGAGAAAGAACCTTTTTCCTCGCCCTTTCTCGCAGAGCTCCGTCGTTGAAAAATATAGAGCAAACGTTTGACCCTCGAAAGTATTTACCACTGACAGCGGTATCTTTTCATTGGGAAAAGCCGTCTAAATTGCGTGCCTCTGAACTTTCTCGGCCATTCGAGCCTCCGCCGCGTTTGTTACTCGCGTTTCTGCAATGCGGTTCGAACTGAATTAAATGGTGCGCAGGATGGAACGTAATTTGCGGTACGATTGGAAGAAAAAACGGTGTCTCGTCTGAATATGAAATTTCAATTTTTAAAATTCAACGCTGAAGATTGATTGAACGCGATTGAAAATCTTCAAGGATTATGTGTCGTTACGTTTATTGAGATTCCTATACGATGTTGTTGAAACTGCCGTATCTGTCTAAATCATATTCTTCAGCTGCGTGGACGTTAATATCGACAAATAATGATTCATTTATTTATTGTACAGTAGAAAGACATTTCAAATAATACGTAACGAGTAATTGAACTCTACTCTTACTCTGTCAACTTCTTCTCGACACATACACTATTGTCCATTTACTATTGACTGATATTACGTTTCGAAGATTTTATTTTCTATGAAAATGTTTATGTGGTGTACGTATTTCTTACCTGCGTGGCAATACGCATTCTACGTATCCTCCTTCATTTAAAATTACGTGGATTACCGTCTAACCTAAATTCAATTCAAAAGCTTCGTATCTTTTTTAAAACCGCGCTTTCACTCTCGTACTAAAAGCACAGCTGTACCGCGAAACAATACCTAAGAGGTGATCCATTCAATTTTCTCAAACGCCTGTTTGGAATTTTCGCTCGACCCACTGACGATGAGGACGCTGGGTTAGACAAAGGAGGGCGGTATTTTAATAAACGAACCGCGAATTTTTGCGACACGCGAGTACTTGCAGTCGCAAATTTTCACGCGGCCGGCTCTTAACATTGCAGCGACTGGAAACTGTGCACGCGACGACTCGGCTGCGAAATGGCGACGCAAAACGCGAAGGAGGTCGATGAAAACGAAAGCTACGACTCACGTGGAACTTCGTATAAGCGTCAGACGCACGCACGTCAGAAGAAGCATGTTCCAAATGTTATCAATAATGGATAAAGATCACCTTCTCCACAATCTCGAAACAATTAAAAAATCGTTTACAGTGTTTTGACTTCAACTACCTCGTTCATTTTTCGTATCTATATTTTCTAATTGTTTTCAAGTAGCGTTTAAAGTCAATTTTTATTACAATATGACGCGTGAAATCACACGTGAAGTGCATCGATTTATCAAATTTATACAAATTCATCTCTTTCATTTGATTGATATGTATTCATTATCCTATATCTCTCTTCGAGTAATTTCAAAATAATTCAAAGATCGTTTTCACCTCAATTACGACATTCGTTTCTCATTTTTTATTGCCATATGACATATTAATCGCACAATGGTACATCACTTTATAAAATTTACACGAATTCGTGTCTTTTACTTGATTGATAAAATATTCACTTATGTCGATACAACAGACTGTGACATTTAAATTCGCGTCAAGCGTACAAAAAAAAAAAAAAAAAAAAAAAGAAATACAGTAGCGTATTAAGAAACGAAAAATTAAAAATTATTCGTCCGGAGATTCCTCGAGCTAAAGAGTACACTGCATAGAATTATTACACTGTAACCGCACAAGGAAAGAGAGACTCGGCGATGAGAAATTATTTTTCCAAACGCTTGAAATATTTCTGAAATATTTCTTGCGCGTAGCGTGTGAAGTTGGAACATGTTTCCACAAATCGTTGAAAAATCTCTGACGCGCTCAGTGTCGGACGTTTTAACGATCGTCGACGATTTAACGTCGGGGATGCTGCTCGCGTTGCAACGACGAGATGACAATCTCGAAGAAACGCGGTCCGGATTTATCGCGCTGTAAAAGCACGCGGAGTTATCGGTGGAAACATTGGTCGCGCCAATGTGGACGCCGCGCTCCGAATAATGGCGGCGTTTCCGGAAACAGATGAGCCGAGACGGGAGATCTTCTCGCGCGGAGTAAGTTCCTTGGTCGTTCTAAATGGCGGTCGTTTATCGCGTTCTTTTAAACTGCGCGTATTTTCGAACGTTGTGGACGTGTCGGGTTGACGCGTTAAACGAAGCAATCCAATAAAATACGTACCGCGCGGTTTTCGCACCGTTGACTTTGAGAGAACGTGGCTTCGTGAAAGTTCGATTTCTCTCTCGAGATATCTGACGCAAAAAAGCATAAAAATATAATAGGGCCAGAGAAATGACGTGGTTAGGTACGAAATGAGACATTGTTTGATAAATCTTCGCAAGTTGGAAGTAAAGTTGCAAGTTTATCGAGATACGACCGCGACGTAATCTTGGAAACGAATATATCACCGAGATTTATCTTAAAATGTTTTCAATGAGTGATTTATACAAAGAGAGAACACTGTGGACAGTTATAGAGAAAATACGTCGAAAACACTTCTCAACGATTTCCTTCGTGTACATTGAATCTCGTGGAGATTTCGTTTCTTCAAAATCAACGGTTCGTAACGACTGATGGGAGGGCGATCGAATAAATTGACTGCTGTCATTTCGATTTGGAAGACGGATTTACTCTTCGTCGTTCTCTGTTAAGCAACAGGTCAAATGGGACACGTGACATTTGCGTCGCCACTTCGCAGCGAATCGTCCGACGTACGTTTTCAGAGAGAGACACTACTTAACTATCCGGATCTTCGGCAGAAAGTTTGATAACGTCGAACGAACATACTCTGCAAAGCACTAGAAACGGAGTATAACAAACAGCTGGCGGTTGACAGACGATTCGCGATAAATCTTCTTCATCTCGAATTATCCCCTTAAGAGGTGAAATCGGTCGAAAACACTCGGAGTTCTCCCCATTTCTTTCGAGTTTCTTTGTTACAAGGGTCAACAGGCTCACGAGGAACCCTTAAAAGGGTTTCGTTCGAAAGCTAAACGCGGCCTTCACCCCTTGCGAGTGAAATGGTCGGCAATTTATCGTGAAATCGTCTGTAACGCCCCTCTGGAAAAATCTTGGGTTACCGAAAAAAAACGACGTAACACCGAAACGCAGTACACGCAATCAGGTTGCACGAGGAGGGCCGTTCGATACTGGAGTCACCCCCGAGAAGAATGCCACTTGTCTCGCGTTTACACTGCCAACCATAAATTCCAGGATCTTGAGATTTTTCGAGTGAAAATTTTCAAGTGAAAGTTGCTCGTTTTATTTCATTAATAAATCTGTCTTAGGTTCATTTCACAAATGATTTCGTGCCTTTTACGAATATAAAGATGTATCGTGCTATCTGCTTACTTTGGAAAGTAATGCTCGTCATTTTTAAATGCCTGTTGCAAGAAATTAACATTTCAATCCACAACGGTTAAGTCTAGATCGATATGAACGAGAATCTGTCAGTTGAAGATGAAAGTGAGTCTCACTGAGTTTAAAAGGCAGAGTGAATAGGCGTCCTAGTATTTATGGGCCAGCAATGTATACCGGTTCCTAAAGTATTGGAACAGTATTTCTACAGTATCGTTTTGTAAGCGAATGACTCTCGAGGGCGACACGAACGGCACAACAGATATCGATCTCGCGGACAGAACAGCCTCACGTATTCGACGTCGTCGTCTTGCGAGGATCGAGCACGAACAGGAACGGAGTTGAAAGGATCTCTCCCGTTTTCAACGGGACATAACGTGAGATGCAACAGGAATTATTGATGGGGACCAAGTAGGGGACTCCGTAAGGGAGCGGAACTCACATTTCGGATACAAGGTCGAGGTTGGAGAGAAAAAATTTGCATAATGGAAGTTTTCCCTTTCCGCTTCCATTTGTCAGGATGTATACGGTGGATATTTTTAGAGAGAGAAGGTTCACAGCACATTTTCACCGGGGTTAAGAAGCATTGGTCACGAAAAGCCTTCGTCGGTGTGGTCTATCGTGGTCGTCGATTTACGAACTTCTTAAATATAGCGATCGTTGAATAATTTATTGTCAAATCTGGTCATAATGACGACAATTAGGGCACTAAAGCTGACGTTGGTAGAACGGAGAAGTGTTGACTTTCATTTGAAAATTTATCAAGCCAATAATTTTTTAGGGGAAATTCTTATCGTTGAAAGCACGATGAGAGAAAGTAGATGAACAATTATCATTATATTATTATTTAAATTAAAATAAGCTCAGAATTAAAATCGTGGCTAAGGTACGGAGCAAAAGAGATGAGCAGATAATTGTGAGTTTATTAATTTGCATTGAAGTAATGAACTTTGTAATGCGAAAGAATATTCCATTGAATAAGAATTGCAAGCAATACAAGTTGAACTGTATTATCACGACGCACGGTTTGGATTCGATTTGAATTTTAAAGTTATAATATCTTTCGAATTGTTCAAATTTGGTAAAAAATTATCAATTAAATTAAATTTCCTATTGCAAGTTTCATTCGTTGCATTTAACAAAACGTCTAATAATGAATTCCATCCAATTAACCAATGTTCAAACTGTTGACACGAGTTGATACTTGAGTAGTAAAAAAACCGCGAAAACGAGGCACGAATTCTCGTTCCAATTTCCCCGAAGTTCGCGACAAAACGATAAGGGCCAAGTTTTTAATAGGAAAACTTTATTGCACGAGTCCAATATGTCGTCGAATTGCCAGTTGGTGGTTGAGCTTCGATCATTCTAGTCCAACGATATGACTGAGTAATCATACGAGTAACGAAATAATTTTGTGACTCGCAAAGAGGCGACGACCACGATCAGGAGTGACCGACAACATTGACGACGACGTCGACGAGGACAAAGAACGAATAGACGACGACGACGACGACGAAGACAACGGTGAGCCAACAAAATGTCGTCGTCGATTCTTCATTTTCGCGAGTATAGACGATTCGGACAACGCGAATACACGTTCGCGTCTCGTACACGTGTACATATCCAATATATGCATAAAACGGTAGGACGTAGGATTGTTCAGCCAGGATAAATGGACAATTGATTACGTACCAGCTCGGAGACCAATGGCACCGATTTTCGGCGCGGCCGAATATCCGGCATGCTGTCGATGTTGCTGTAGAAAGGATTGTCTCCCGGATGCCTGAAAGAACAGTGATTGGAAAATGTTAGATTCGATGAAAAGACTAATCTGTCAAAAATTTCGGATCGATGGACATTTCCTTAGAATCGATTGATTTAATCTCGAATTAAAATGACGAAATTCCGTGCATTATTCAGAAGCGATCTCAAACTTTCGACTGGTAATGCTGTATGTAACTGTTCGTCTAATTTTATTATGATTATAATTTTATTATTCGATTGAATTTAAGTATGGAAAATTATCAAAGTTTTCTGATTTCAAGTTGTCAGTTATTATTCCGGTTTCCTATGAAACGTTACGCCTCCAAACGTAATTGCGTAATTAAACCGTAAGAAAACGTTAGAATGCTAAGCGTTAGATGAATCGGTGGATGGCAGAATTTATGGGCACTTCGATTTGGGTGGTTAACTATAGGCAAACGATCGCGTGTTAGGAAGTATCTGATTGTAATAAATCTTTGCCGAATTAGGCCCACGGCCAGGATCGATATTAGATTGAAAGTAATCGAACTTTTCGATTAAATTTGGAACTTGGTCTTTGAAGATCACGCGGAGCTGCTTAGCCGAACCGAAAGTTTTCAGGAACCTCAACCCATCCGTCTATCTCGTTATCATCGGAGCACACTTTCTGACCTTTTATCGGCGTTAAAACGGAATCACCTGTTCGAAATTAATTCGGATATTGTGTCATCAGGATATTTTACAAAACGAGTATCGACACGAGGGAGAAATACGACTATAATTAAGATTTGTCAAATGTTAATTAAGAGTACGTCAGAGACGAAAAGATTTTGCGCTTGATTATAAACACGAGAATCTGTGCATTGTAGTTTTAGTCGAACGATGACCCAATTCCTTGTAAGTTCGTGTCACAGTTACCGAGATTTTATTATCGTAAATTTGCGGATCAACAGCTAGACGGCTCTGTTAACGATTGTGTACTACAATCCATCACTTTTGGATTATTCGCCCTATTATCGACTCTTTCTTTCCTCACTTTTCTCTTTTTCATTGAGGCAACGTGCAACCCTTTATCGGGGGCAAGCTCCAATTGCAATTAACGTCGATTCTTTTCCCTAGATAATTATCAGGGCGAATAGTGTTTCAGACTGTCGTCAGAACTTTAAATACGCAAGTTTACACTGTGTTTATTGTTCAACAAAATTTCACGGAGATCGAGTAGCGACATTCGCTGAGAAATTAACGATGCGATTTAATTGAAAATTTCGACATCCTAGAATTTGCGTGTCTTGAAGTTACATCTCCTTTCAGAGTTCGTGAAATTTCGTTTCGACTCGATAATTCAGTTGCTGCCTTCCTGTAAATTTTGCGATTAATGTTTTAAATGTTTCCCTCTCTGTCGAGGACTTCTTGGATTACCAGAGAATAATCGAGAGCCAGCCTTCGTTGGATCCAGGAAATCGACTTGCAACAATTTAATTACAGGACAACAAGTCTTTTTGTACGCGAGTTCGAAGAATCGACCGCTATTACGCGAGCCTCAACGTTTAATCAGCAATTCCACGTCCTCGTAACGCGATCGACTAAACGCTGGACAAAGAGACGATCTACTTTTACAACAACGGAATTATACAAATGACTTGTGGCTTTCAACTTGATGAATTTCATCGTGAACGATACGACCTTTGGAAGATATTATCGTCGCCTTTGTGGAAACTCTGTATATTCACTATTATTAATTTGTCAGTTCAATTCACTAAATTTACATAAACAAGGCATAATTATGCTCTATGAATGTAATATGAATTTCGAGAAATTCTCGAGACTCGTTAGAGTTGGAATTTTTACAAATTTGTCAGCATTTTGTTGGAATAGATTTTGTCCGAATTGGATAGCAGGAATTTTTAGACAAATTGATAGAGAAAGAAACGAGTCATCAGATCGGAAAAGAAAGAAATTAGCTGGATAAATTTAGTGGTTCTCGTAGATTACACGGAGAAAGAAACTTCGGACGAGCGAGATTATCGATCACTCTCCGGAAATGCAAGGAGACCGGATCAGACAACAATTAAGAAGTACTTCTGGAGTCAATACCATTCAAGGGTTTGTTACTCATCGAAGATCTTGGTTTTTATGTCAAACGGTGTCCAGATTAAAGCTCCGAGCTTTGATCTTGCCGCGTTTCGAAACGTTTGCAATTCGTTCAACAAACCGAAGGCACGATTTCATTAAACAATAAAAAGATCGTATTTTCCTGGTAATAAAATTTTTGCAATCTATTCTCGCGCAATGTAACATTAACTCAGAGACGAGTGAAAATTATATTAAAGGAAATTTGGATGAAAAATGGAAAGCGAATTTCAAATAGAAATATCTAAACGTCGTTTATCAAACGTCGTTTATAAAGAAAATTTGAACGAAAAATGGAGAGCAAATTTCAAATAAAAATATTTAAACGTCATTTATCAACGAGGTCGAATCATAAATTTTACATTTGAGAGATATAAGGGGGAAATAGTAAGCCGAAAAAGAAGCAATGAAAAGAAAGTGTAAGTCATTGATTTGCCATTCACAATCTGCCAATTTGCCTCTCGCTGGGCAAAGAAATTGTAATGGGATGAAGTTTCGAACTTTTCTCCGATTCGATGAGAAATGGAACTCGTGCGCAATTTCGTTTCTATCAGGGTCCGAATTCTCCAACGACGAATTGTTTTCACGAAATCAAATTCCTTCTATTGAATTTTCCGTCTTACGCGCACGGGACGGAGGGAAAATGATTCCTGTCCGTTTTCCACCGATGGCACTGTCATCGAAAAATCTGTTATTGTTCGCTGCTGCACTTTATCATTTTATGCGTCTCATCTCAAACGTTACGAATGGCAACTCGAAGTTGGAAGTGGAATTTATTGCGAGGAGCTTTATTTATTGAGATTTCAGTTGAGACAGACTCGGAAATTTACGTGTTATTTCCAAAAATTACATTACATCGTGAAATTTATACAGCGAAATATTTTTCTTAGAAAAATATTCCACAACGCGTATGACCAAGGACTGATATTTTCCCAAGGATTAAATTTACGTGCAGACTTTCCCGAGCGTCTAAAAAGAAACCACGTTTAAATTCATCGATAACAACCGCGTTAAAAATATTCCGCGCGATAATCGTCAAAGCCACCGGGAAAATACCGACGCGTGTAGTTCAAGGCGAAATCTTTGCAAGGCGTGTAGAAACAAAGCGAGAATGAAAGAGAGAGAGAGAGAGAGAGAGAGAGAGAGAACATGATTACAATGACGTAATTGAACTGTGGTGATCGATAGATCGACTAGTTTGATGGTACTCACCCGTTGCCTCGTCCACCGGATTCGCCGCCAGGTCCGCTGCCGTTCTAACAAACAAAAAAACAAGTTTATTAAGAAACAAGCCTAGTAACAGTTCGAGAAAACCAAGGGGAGAACGCGCGTTCGCGCGAACGACGGCGCAGGCGTACGAAAAAATATTGTACACAGTCTTTTGGAAACGCGTGGCCACCGAAACGACGCCGGAAAGACAATTTCCACCAAATAAATCCAAATCAAAAAGATCCTATTATCGTATCCCCCGACTCTCGGTATTTTCATGTACGCGAAGGTGACTGGAAATCTCTTTCCACTTCCGTTTTCCAGTGGCCGCGCACGCACAATGCTTTGCCCTGTACACAAATCAGTCTCGTTTCGTCGACTTAAATGGTAAGAGAAGCTCCGATGAGAAACAGAGATTCGTGCGCTCGATCGGGGACTCGAGAGGAAGAGGGTAGTTAGGGTCACCCTCTTCGATCGCAGCAACCCTCTCGCTCCTCGACTCTAGGGACGACTGGGTGAAGGTAGAAATTCTCGTTGTTCTCCAACGTCGTCATCCTCTTCTTCCAGCGTAAGTGTTACGTTTTTGTCGGTATGTCCTCCCTGTCTCGGCCACCATCCCGCAGCTGTTAACTCAGATTAAAATCTTCTTTCACCATGGCCGCTACCCCTCCGTCGCTGTCACCTTGTCCATTTCCACCTCTATTGTTCGCAGACCTTCTTCCTTTTTCTTTTTTTCTTCTTTTTTTTTTTTTTTTTTTTTTTTGTCGCTGCGACACTCGCCCCGACACTCATCGCGGAATCCAACAGTCGGCGACGAAGCAGTAACTTCCCAGCTTAATCTCTTTCTTCGTTCTCCCGATGACATCCCTTTTTCCGATCGTTAATTCCTCCCTCGTGGTGACGCGGTTCTTCGCTCGATACTCGTTAATCAAAAAGTTTTCAGGAGGATATCACGTTCATCGTGGAGGAACGTTGCCGATTTATCGAGCTCTGATGACCTTGCACGTTCGAGGTAAAGGGCGATCGTATCTCTCACAGCTCACGAATAACGTTCCATTTGTGGTAGAAGACTGAAATTCTCAATCAAAATTATTCATCTTCCGCTTGTACGTTCTACATCCGTTTTATCATATCTTCTTTCTCGAGAAGTATATCGGATCGTAATTTGCTCGTTCTTAACGCAACTGTTTGTTCAACAATTATTCGATCGATAATGGTATCTGAGCGACGGTGGGAATTTCCGACAAAGTTTCGTGGTTAGTTTCGTTCCTTGCTGCCTTCCTCCTCTCGTTCCCCTCCCTGTTCAACTCTTTTCTTCGTGTTTGCACTTCGCCTGCGCCTCATCTGCCTGTTTGTCTCGTTCGCCCGGTGTCGCACGGAGGAATGGAAGATTGGAGACAGTGTGTAACAGCCCGTATAAATATATCACGTACAATACTTCGTAAATTCTGTCACGATAGAGATACAATATAAACTTATGGATAGCGTAACAAGTATATTTAGAGTTAGAGCCGCAGGTATCTTCTTCTCCGTTTCGTCCCTTTCTTATTTCTTTCGATTTTTGTCTCTCTCCCTCTCTCTCTCTCTCTCTCTCTCTCCCTCTTCTTCTCGCTCCCTATTCCCCGTTAATCACCGTTCGACACCATTTACCCATTTACCTGTCTCCTCGTTACTGCCCTAATTCTCACTCATTTCGCGTGAACAGTCTTGCGTGAAAGGGGGTTTCTTTTCACCCGAGAAGCTTATTTTAGACAACACTGGAGCATGACAATTTTTCACTTCGCGTCCACCTTTTTTTCTTCGTTTTCTTATTATTATTATTATTTTTTTTTGCATTTTTTTCTTTCGTTCGTTTCTTCGCTTGCGCTTTCTTTTTTTTCTTTTTTTTTTTTCTTAGTTCGCTTCGTTTCGTTCACGTTTAGCCACGAAGTGGGCGCTTTCGAGCGCGTCTCTTGGATGAGAATAACGTGAATTTTTGTTCTTCTTTTTCTTTTTTTCTCCTAATGTGAATTTCGAAACCATACGAGCGAAATTTCGCTTTCGTTGAATGATACACGAAGATGGGGAAAATGTTTCTGCGTTTATATAAAGTCGCGTAGCAAAAATACGAAGCGGATTTTTCACAGTAGAAAATGTTTTTTTCTCTTCTTTATAGAGAATATATGGAGAAATGGGTTTTTTTATGGAAGTAATTCTTATGGAATGGAATGATTATGAAAATATGTAAATGAACATGGATACTCGTGGATCAATGTGGTTTTCGCGAATTTAATTAATTTGCTGGAATTTAATTAATTCGCGCTTCATGCAACGTGATTGATCAATGTTTTCACTTATCCAACGAATCAATGTCACGTTTCGAATTTTCAGCTAAAGTCTTTCACAAAGTTCTGATGTAAAGAAATATCTGATTTAACGTTTTATGTCTTCGTAGTTAATTACATGACGCTTTACACGAAGCTCGAAAGTGATAGCTTAAGCGTATTTAGCCGGATGTTGTTATAGGCTTTCGGAGAACTAAAATTCCATTTCATCGCAAAATGCATTTTAACAGCGATTTTCATTGCAATAGAATTCACACTATTCAAGTTGGAATAGTTAGAAAAGAATTTTGAAAACAACAACGGAGCATTACGATTTCTTCGCACTTGACTATAGAGAGAACTTCAAAAATTATAATTATATTCTAAGCAGTCTATTTATAGTAATTATCCTTCTACCGTCGGAAGCTTTTGCAATTCTTACATCACTGAATAAAATTTGAAATAAAAATTTACTTGACAGCAAATCTCTCATTTTCAAATATTAATATAAACTTGCAATTGAACACAGTTTCTGATCCCTTTCTGAGCTAGACTATGCAGACTATGTGTATGTATAAAAGCAAATGTAATCAAGGGGCAAAACAAAGCTTCGTTTCCGAAGGAACATGTGCACAGGACCCAGCACGTTATCAATTCTCGACAGAGACGCACTCGAAGACATATTAATTACAACTGAGTAGTTACTATACGCATATAACCTACGTGGAATAGCATCGATTCGCGAGTATGATTCTGACAAGCGTTTACTTAAGAACGAAAATATCGTGTACTTATTACGCTGCTAACAAGTTGTCCGTTACCTATTAGGCCTTAACAAACTTATGCATCTTTTCTTTTTTTTTTTTTCTTTTATGGTCGTGTCGATCTGCGCGTTTTATATACAAATCAACGACCACGTATCAATTCACGTTAGATTTAGAGAGAAGTCTCGATCGAAATGCCTCTCATCGACCGAAAGGCAAAATGATCGTTTGTGCTTGATTTCTCTTCGTCGCTAGAGATATGAATGCTTCGAAAAATGGCAAACGACACCGATGATATGAGAAAATGTGCGATAAAACGACGTGAACGAGACCCGACGAGACACCGAGATGATTTTTCATTCGATAATACGCGAGGAACGTATTGATTAATCATTAATATCACACTTCGGCAACACTTCTCTGGCCAAGATACGTACACTGTTAGTCAGAAGTTTGGTATTTGGTGTTACTTTAATACTTAATTGAATGTAACACTCTCAACATTCTTCCTTCGAGTCAATATTTCTATTATGAATATTGATAACAACTTATGAATTTTCACATTAAAAAATCCCTTGACACTTTGATCCAATGAACTGCATTTGCATAGAGAATAAATGAATTTCACGTTCAAAAATTCCTTTGTAGTTTGATCCGATGAATTGTATTTGAATAAATTTACACACTAAAAACTTGCTTAACACCCTGATGAAATGAGCCACATTTGAATAAAGTATAGCCAGTTCAAAGCGAAACTCGGCAAAGTAGCGCAGTAAATTAGAACAGACGTTGCTAATCATTTAGTTTTCAATCTTACTTCGCATCTATCGCCCTCCTCAATTCCAGACTTTTGAAATTGAAAATTTAATCGGATAGCCTTATTAATAAACGCTCTACTTTAAATTTCATAACTTCCCCTCGAACAGAAAACATTTCGTCAGGTGCAGTGTGTAATCCCAATCTTCTGGCAGATAGTGTAAGTAGCTAAGTACTTCTTGAACTTTAATGTTGTTCAAGACGTGACCAAGATTTTGTAAATTCAGAGGGGCTTCCGACGTTTATAAAAGACGTATCCTGAATATAGTTACTCTCAGGAAATTTTGTATGAAATTTCGTCGTCGCGATGTCTCGACGAGGTGACATGACGTTCGTGATACAACATTGGAATTGCTGTTGCTTATCCATTGCTCGTGCGAGAAATCTCGTGTCGGGAGATCGGGATTTTCGAGATGATGATTGATTGATTGATTTGTGATTGATGGATATTAAGGAAGAGGCTGCTGCTAGGATTCGCAGCATGAATGGTCCACGTGAACTTACGACGCGATGATATGTGAAAAGAGATTGATACGTGATATTGATACGTTTGAGATGATGAGGTGACTAAATATCTAAATTCATAAATGTTCGCCGTTTTCGCAGTTAAAATATCCAAGATTCCTTAAATAATGTGTAACTGTAATTATATCTTAGATTTATCAAAGTTGTAGCAATATAAATTATCTCTCTTCAACATGTGAGATTTAAATAATGTAATGTACTCGAAAGCAAGAAAGATATTAGTGTGCTGACAGAATATTTTTCTTCTCGCTCGCGTTAATATTTGCAAACCTCAACCTATCATTATGTGCTTTAGATCCTTCTCTCTGAAGTAGAGTCAAGAAGTAACGACTATTAAAAAACACCTATAAGACGTTACAGTTCAGCTGACTTATCTGCAGAATTATCGGCAACATTGCGCCCGTATACGTAGAATTTACAATTATGAAAAAAGTGCTCAGTACACGCTACGATAATTCTTCTCGCTTCGAACACGAATCGGAGCTTAGAAGCATTGATTAAATTTTAGTTCACAAAATTAGTTATCGCCTCATCTCGACAATGTCTACGTCAACTGCTGCGTGACTAGCGTTGGAGGTCGCTTTGCACCGATATTTTCAACCATTTCTGTCCTGTTAGTGTAGCTGATTATTTGATAGCGACTTGTTAATGTTTAGCCTGAAAGTTACAAATTCAGTTCTAAGGAAAGTTCTTCGTTAATACGAAGTTTTGGGTTAAATATATCTGCAAAGATAATCCTACTGTCAATTCTCTAACAAACTTCTCGCCGAAACAAAACGGAATGTAGAACGTTGTCACAACAAACGTAGATGAATTGCGTCACGTTAATGATATTTATTGAGTGTGTTCTAGCGAAACTTTGTCTCTACCAAAATATCATCACCAATTTCAAACGTTATTTCTCGAAACGAATTATTAGGTTAGTTCTGTTCATGATCGAAACAATTATTCTAATATTTGCTATTCTATAAAATGTCACAGAATTTATTGTAGATATTTATCTACCTATTGTAGATCAATTTGCATTGATAATGGAACAATGATTTATCAATTAATAGGATTAGCAAATGGAAACGTGTTATAGGTTATAAACGTTTTTCTATATGATTAAATAATTAACCCGAATTAAATAATTATCCTCTATCTCTTTTTGAATAGAATAATCAAATAGCTTGTAATTTTCCTAACCTGTTTCAGTGAAACGATGATCTCTGAATCGTTCAGACGAAAAGTTCCTCTCCTTGTTTCACAAAAATTGTTGTTTAACTTTCTTCTCACTTTCACATTTCGATATATTGAAATTCAAATATGGCGGAGAGGGCGCGCTCAACGAAAAAACGGGAAAACAGATGCGCGCGCACGTGAAACAAAAATGGCTGTCACCGGTGTTTTGGTTGAGCATGTACTCGTGGTGGTTTGTGAATTTGTCAAGTATAGAAGTGCGTTCGATGAACGAAAAAGAATGGGACACGTTTCAATGTGATCGTGAGCTTGTTTTGTGAAGAATGCAAGAATTTGACCCATATTCTTTGCCGCGTTTGTCCTTTGAACGGCATTCGGCAAAGGAAGGAAAAATGTACCATTTCATTCCCGTTAACCTCGAGTCGAAAGAAATTACGGTTGGTTGAATCGCTTTGACGTGAAATCCAAAACAAGCGAATCGACGAAGAGTAATTTCCTTTTCCTGTTGATGTGTGGGAATAATTTACTCGAGTTTGTCTTGTGGTAAGTAACAGCGTAACAACAAGTGAATAAAACAATGGAATTTCATGTAAATGACAGTGGTAGAAATATATCTCTGTTTACAATTGTCTCGAATATTTTTTATGGTCGAGTTGAAGTATGAATTCGTGTTATAGGAAATCGTGAGAACTTTTTCCATATAACGATGAATAATAATAATTTGTTTGGAATGATTATTGTCATGTTAACTTTTGTTTTATCAAATTGTTCTTTTTTAAATAAATAGCACATATGTGCTGTATTATACAACTCATGTTATACGACAGTCTACTGTGTGTTTTGGAATATTATACAGTATACAAATGTAGTAAATATGTGTTAAAATTGAGTACGAAATGAGTACCAAAGTTTGCATATGCGATTAACAATCTTTGCGATCATAAAATATATACGACTATGGGGCTCTGTCCATTACACCGAGATTCATGGTTGTAAAATGGTTGAACGAGCACTAAAACTTATATGTACAAGTATATACATACGTAGTTTATATTGTACTTAATTTTTGCTGCGTGATGGCTAATAACACGATGTTTTACAGGAATTTTTATGGCTGAGAAAAGACACAATGTAAAAGAAGCATGGAGAAATAGAGAAGAGATTTGTCCTTGTATCGTTTTCGATTAAAACAATGATTTTTCGAGGATTAAATTTGTCGAATAAATTGCGCAAATATTTTGAACACTCTTTTCCCAAATCTTCCCTATCACGGGTATTACCGTGACAAACTACGAACCGATGCAGATGAAAGTCCACTGAACTGTAAGCAGAGGTTTGTAAGCGTCACTCAATCGTTTTCCGATTTTGGATTATGCTGAGCTTTCCGAGCAGTCAGAAATTTCAACACACGCATAAAACTATTATTAAGTAACGTCTTTATATGTATATTTAATATCTAGGTTTAAAAAGTGGCAGTGTTTGCTTCCTTGTCTATTTGGTCTATTTTAGAAAAACAATCTGATATTTATACCGATATGTTTAAAATTTCCAATGGCCGTAATAACTTTGTGATTAGATATCTTACAGTGGATTTCTCTTTGCTTCGCAAGAGATGCTCGTGGAATTTTATTCTTTGAATCTGAAATTATTCAACTAAATGTTAAACGTTAAGAGCTGCGAAGTAGATAGTAGAGAAACGTAAAACTTGTTAATTATTAAATTTCGGTTTCGAAACTTTATGAGATCAAGCGCGAAATTTGTTCTGATGGCCGATTGTATATCAGAATAGGGACGAATTACGATTTAAAATTTGCATTTCAACTCGGAATCATTTTCAGTGATTTGAGAACGCCACGGAATCAGCTGTTTATTTACATATCGTCGTTGTAACTATTAATTAACGCAGGCGCTGTGTAAACTTGTGTACGTGTGCGATCATAACGCACTGTGAACATATCAATAGGAGAGCGTCCTCCATTTTACGAAGCAAATTATTCCAGAATAATTTGCATTTCGTTCGAGAATGAACTGCGAAAACTGTAAACAACTCGAATGTCCGATATGCATACGAATAATTGGATCGATTCACGATCCCCTGAGTTAGGCCTCGGCTCGTTGATATTAACAAGCAAATTCAGATGCGATGATACAGATCAGTAGCGGGAAAAATTGAAAAAATTGCGAGAGTATTTATGAATCAATATAGAAGTAGTAACAATTATGAAATGATGAATGAAAAAAGGTTAGGGCAGAAACTTACGTAAATATTTGGAAATTCTTGAAGATTATATTAGAAGGCAGGAGGAAAGATGAGAAAAGTAGAATCATAAATTTTCCGAGAATTTTGGGACACGATTTAAGCACGCTTTCTTTGCATGAAACAAGAAAGAATGGGTAATATAATCGTAAAGAAAATATAAAACACAGAGATATATAATGGCAATGCATGAAGATGGAATCTGAAATAGGAACGCAAGGAAAATTAGAATTAAACAGCGTCACGAAAAAGCAAAATAAAAGGAAAATGCGCGCAGACTTTTGTAAGTTTCAACAAAAGGAACGGCGAGTATAGAAAAGACTACAAAAGGACAGCTAGTCAAGGAAAGAAAAAAAACACATACTTGAATGAAAATTAAATTAAAAACTTTCAACGACGAAAATTCCCCAGCAGACGGAACAATTTCCAATTACCAGAGAAACCTGACGAACGGCGATGTCAAGAGAAATCATTCGATAAAACAACGTACTGAAAAATTCGTCAATACGTTGAAAAAAAAAACTCGCTTTCAGAGTTTCCTCTGTCAGTCACAGCTGAAAATCGAGCAAAACGATCCGCGAAAGGACTGCTTGAAAAAAGGCAAAGGGATGAACGAAGGCAGAACCGGCTCGTCGCAAGGAATCAAAATAAACAATCGACAGAGTCGACTGGCGGAGAAACGCGAGCTACCCTAGCGTGAAACAAATAACTGGGTGTGGTTACGCATGAAAGATTGACGAAAGAGGGTCAATGGAGCACGGGGAGCACGGATAAGCAACAATTCCCGCCCGTATCCCAGCGATAACAAGAACGCTGGCGATACGCAGTGTGTGTGTTTGTGATATGTCGAGCTGTACGCGTGCAACGATAGCGCGGCATGGATTGTGCTAATTGCGCTAGTGGAGCAGCCAGTTACAGATCCCACGTGCTAGCTTGGTAGTCGTCCCACGGCTCACGCCTGTGGTTTATCCCCGAGCGTTTCGAATAAAACGGTCGGCTTAACCGGTCGTTAAATTCGCCGGCGATAAGCCGGTTTTATGCAGCTGACAAGATAGCCGTTCGCGTGCGTGCGTACGTGCGTGCGAACATCGGCCGGCCGCGAGCATTTGCGCTCGACGGCCACGCTGCATCGCCGGCCTAATGACGCCGAACGCGCCTCAAATTTCAGTCGTATACAATATTTCGGTGAATCGCGGCCTGGATACAGCGGGCGGAAAGCCTGGAATCGATTCGACGATTCCAGGCGCTCCCACAATCCGGGGAATATCCGCGTGATTTTCCGGGTGCGTTAAAAGGTAACGGTGCGGTAAAACCTGTACACGGTTGATCAGCGGATTTAATGGGTTCGGTGGATTATGTGGTAGCGCGATCGTTTCCGTAGGCAGCGGTTTCTTTGTAAGATGATTATCTGTTGGTGAGTTATTGCTGGCGGGATTGCTAGTTTGGATTTATTAGTTGGAGATAGAATGAGATAAATTGTTTACGTTGTCCGTTGGGCACGCACGTTATGCGACATATCTGAGACTATAATTTTTGTTGCACTTTTGAAATTTATCGTCAAACGGCGAATGATTTTTATGGTATAAAAGCTAATATATATATGTATATATATATATGTGTGTGTGTGTGTGTGTATATTTTTTCAGATTCAATTGGTTCAGCGTGCTTGGTTTACTTTTCGGATGTTCAACTCTTTGTCAAGAATGCGCATGCACTTGCGTCTGCACTTGTTGATACAGTTGTTTCGTAGAATTTCATTCAAAATGGAATTGTAGAAGCTAATATCTAGGTAAGTATACGGTTAAGAAACTTTCCTAGCACCCTGTATATTATTGTATAATTATATTTTAGTTCGGTTTACCTGGTTTAAAAGACCAACATCGACAAGTTAATCGACCCTTCTCACCGCTATTAGGCTAACGAAATCTGCAAAATACTGTATACCACTAAAATTTCGCGCCACGTTATCGTATTTAATTTTGCTTCTGTCTGGCTACGGTTTGCTATTATATACCTTATCTCTATAAAGCTTAACGCTACCCGTTCCCGGATAGTTTTAGAATTCGATGAATTGCCGCGTTTAGAAGCTATAAAGAAGATTTATCTATAAAAAAGTTGCTAAACAAGTGGAGCCTGTTAGCAGTTGGTGTAAGACGTAGAACGTTGATCGAAACTTCCGCCGTGTTGTTTATAATGTTTCTGTCGAATGTGCTTGCGAGTAGTCAGCCAGGTTGGAAAATAATGTTTCTATGCTTTAGTTGCGATCGTGAGACGCTGTGGTTTTAATATCCTACTTTTATCATCAAATAGGATTTACTACGTACAGTTAATATAGTAAAAAATGTTGTAAAAAACGTAAGGTTTCTTCTTTTTTTTTAAATTATCACGTGAAAAAGAGGTTTAAATTTTACGGCTTAAAAGCGATGGAAGAAATTATTGCCCATTTGTTTCAATACTCCTCCGCTCGTGTAAAGAGATGTATAAATCACTAGCAAAGATCGTCACCGTAAAAGTGGTTACTATCCAAAACGGTATTGTAATGAAACGTTCAAAACTGTCGAAAACGTTCTTCGCTCTTTGTTGTAGAAAAATGCCTGTAGTAAAATGTGTATGGAAAATCGTGTAGAATAAATTGTGACGGTACAAAGTCGGAAATACGGGAATACAAAAGTCGACGGTGAAAATCGCGTGGATGGTATCGTACAAACTCCAAGTAGATCGTTACGTACAAATACACACGTAGAAAAATTTCAAATTTCAAAAACTTCATCGTACAAAACGCCTCCGTGTCATCGTCGTAGAAATTACGCACGTACAAACGCTATCATTTTCTTTTTCTTTTTTTTTTTTTTTTTTTCTTACATTCGTCAACTTTTCGTTCTCCGAGCTGATGCTTCTCAGTCGAGATATTTGCGGAATATTTTTTTTAGTCTTTGCGTCGAGTCAGTTTCATAGTCTGCTCTTTGTAGTCAGTTTCATTTGGAGCTTCTGGATGTAAATCGTGTCCCAGTTTTGCAAAAAAAGAGATCTTTCGAAACGTTCTACACAGCTTCATAAATATTCGATGACTTACTGACACTCATGCTGCGCTCACTGCTCGCGCAAGTTACACTGTAGTTCATCAAAAATGCTACCGAATCATTTGTAATTAGCTTCATCGAGATTCTAATGTTGTAACACACATTAATAACTGGGAATTTATATAATCAATTTCCTCGAAACACAGTTTGGGAATCTAACAAAGCTGGTTACACATTTGGTCACTATACTTTTATATAATACTGGAAGAAATATTCGACTATATTTCCTAGAGAATATATTCCTTGATTTCGAGGTTGCAGCTAGCGGAGCATAATTCTTTCTAGCTTCATGAGAAGAATCTAAAAATGAGTTGGCATCTTCTAGGATATTTAATGTGACACACGCATAATATACACAGCGTGTTATATACGAGTATGATACTTATACAAATGGAGTATATATATTTTATTATGTACGTATTATGACTCTTAGATTCGACTAATTACGACGTTAAGCAAATCAAGTTTCAAAGGATCGACAACAATGCTATATCAAACGTAAGCCTCGAAGTTTAGCCTCGTTAGTCCTATTACGCTTTCGTTGTTATGCCATAGCACGTAGCGTGGCTCATGTTGCATTATATATGAGAACTGGGATTAGCGAATATGATCGTCCCTCGCGAGAATACAGTGATTTTTGAGATCATATGAAAAGCTGTACACGTGGACAGCGTGTTGATCCCGAATGTTTTCAGCATCCTGTCCAATACCGTTCGATTTCATTTTAGAAATAAAGAACAGCCTTTCGAAAGCATCTTGCTAAACTTTCAATATTAAAAAACTTCAGATATTAAGAAAAAAAAAAAAAAAAAGAAAGAGTAGGAGGAAAGTAAAGAAAGAAAAGATACGATCTACGTTCAGAAGTACGTTGAAAGTATTTCTACGGCACGGGTGGACGATTTGAACGTGCATCACCTCATAAAATATCGAACTTTAATATAGCGGTGCAAAGCTGTTCGCTTGATTCTCGCCACCCCTCCCGAGATAATAGAACTCCCGGAGTTCATACTTCCGGCTGATGTAGGTCGTAGCGTGCAATAATTTCGCTCGTCGCGGGTTGCACAGAAACACGTGGCTCCGGTGCCCCCGTGTGATAAATGGCCAAAGTTAAATGCGCCCCTTCTACCAGCCGCGTGTAAATATTAAAGAGGATTACACGATTACCGGAACTTCGAACCCCGGCGAGTCAGTTCCGGTTAGAACATTCTCTTCTCTCTTTTTCCGTGTCCGCGAGAGAATTGAAATTCAAAGCGATCAACTGCGCGTTTTTACGCGATTGAACGGTCGTTGCTGGACAGACAGAACGAATTGTGACGACGAAACGATGGTTTTTGCAGCTGGATGGAACAGCAGGGATCTTGAGGCGAACGATTAAGTCGTTGCAACGGGTACGAGTGTAGCAGACAGGGAGAGATGATGGTTATCGAAGTCGACGCCGCAACAGATGCGCAAAATTGTTCATGAAGATTTAATGTACAGAGAAGTTGGAAGGAGCAAGTGATAGATGAGCCGCAAATGAGCGACGGTGAGTGCTTTCAAATTTTGAAACGCAATTTTCGAGCGCTTTCACGGCTGCGTGAACGATATTATAATAATGGACTGTACGGTAAAAAATGGAGCAACGACTTTTCGAGTAATTTTTTTTCTTTTTTTCTTTTTTTTCTACAACAGCTTTACCTACAGAACATTTTATACAAAATGATCTCCTGAAATGCGTAATTCTAACCTCTGACGTCAGTTTAATTGTGAAACGTGATACAAGGAGCAAGATATCCGACAGAAAACGAGAAAGATGCTAGGAAACTTTTAATTGCCGGCTTCCTCACTTCCCCCCCCCCTCTCGTGTTTCTTTAAGTTCTTCTGTACGATGCTATCGCTCCCAGGTTTCTTTTATGCATTCGTTACTCCCCCCTTAGTTGGAAAATCTCCGCCGAACCAGCGAATTTGCTTTGTGTTAAAGTTAAGAACAGGATCTAATTATGCGTTAGGTACTCCTTTCAGAGACTTGTTCTTTTAAAGTGATATAACGAAAGTATTTAGAAAATTTCATCCACTTTCTCCCTCCCCACGCTAAACATCATTAAGCTTCGTTGAAACGATGATCTCGACGCGAATAGGAAGGATTACACCGCTTCAATTGTAATTAGGGGGAGCAAGAACTTTCAAACTGGTTTCTTTTTCTCCTTTATCGATTGATTCTGTTATATACGATTCTATTATGACGAGCATCGTCAGCATCGATATTTTATTTCAACCGGGAAAGATAGGAATAGTATGTACGCCTAAGCAAAATAAGTCGAGGTCACGTTAAAAAACTGACGCAACTTTTAGGCGTTAAATAGTTCACGAGTAAAGCAAGCGTCTCACGATCTCGTTTCCCTTCCCCTGAGAGACCTGTTATTCGCGCTTATTATTCTTCGTTTTCGACTTCGCACCGTAAACGTTATCACGCGCTCGTTCATTTTCTTCTTCTTCTTCTTCTTCTTTTTTGTTTTTTTTTTCCTTTTCAAAAACACTGTGCTATAAAACCGTGCAGCGCGGTTCTGCAATCCAATTACCTCCTCGGCTGGAAAATTAAAACGGACGAGCAAGGGAAAACGGTTCCCATCGCGCAAGAAACATTATTTTCACGTGGCTGACGTTTAACAACATCGTTCGAACACCTGCACACTCCATTCCTCGAGAAGCAACCGGACACAACCTTTCTAGACATCATGGTCGACGTTCGGCGAGATCAGTTCCGGCGACGTCGACCATTTTATCACTCTCTATCTGTCTTTCTCTCTCTTTTCCCCTAACCAGAATTTCCCTCTCCTCAGCTCACTCGCGTGCGCGAGCCAGTGAGATGCGACCCGAGCATAACACAGTCTCCCTCGCCACGCGTTTGCCAGTTATCACACGAAAGCTTCTTACCCTATAACGTAATATGTCTGTCCCCCCATGGAGGATACACGGCTAAACGGTTTCGTTACGTTATTAATTGACACAAAACTACCGCGTAGGCTATAGTACCGTTACAATACGTGTGTGTACATGTCTGTGTGTGTGTGTGTGTGTGTGTGTAACGTGTGTGCAATCGTACGCGCGCGAGTCGATACGAGCAAGACGCGCGAGCGTGCGCGTGACGCGCGCTCCGCGAGAGAAGCGACCAGCGGGGGTGGCTTTCCGCGAGAAGCTTCGCATGCCGGGAACAACCGGCTTAACAGCCTCGTTTCCATCGAGTGTTGCGCTTATGGCGGTTCTCGGCCACTGCTGAGCCAAGGGGGCTGCACGAGTGTGTTCGAGGCTCGCCAGTAACAAGCGGTTTGATCTCTGGTTACGTAGGCAAACTCTCGAGCGTCCCTGCGGTTTCCACTGCTGGACGTTCGTCCAGATTCTACTTCCCAGTTTTCTCCCTCTTGTTGTGCCTCTGCTTGTGTACCTCGGCTTCTTCCACTCTGTGCCTGAGTCAATGCTGATTTTAATCTTTGTGCAGCTCTCGCCCGCTTTGCTTTTATTCGCTCGGGTTTCTCGATATTGCCGGCTACAAAGAGACAAGGTGAACATCCCGCGAGACGAAACAGCCGAAACAACCCGAAATACTCGCGATCCCCAGGGATCGTCTCTCGCGGAGGTCGCCGTTTTCTGCAACGATCGCCGCGCGACTTATGATTTCTTAGTTGAACGAAGATGATCCCACGTGTGGTGTGCGAGTCCCGGGAGGCCGTACGAAATTCTTCGAGTGAACCTTGAGAATAAATCCGGGCTCTCGAGCGTGTCGTCGAATAACGTCCGAATGGTACCAATCTGTCGAGCACGTTCCTCTTTTGTCTTCTGACAAATGTTTCTTTCTCTTTCGAAGGATCGTGAGAATCGGTTCGAACGCTAGTGGAAGTCCTAAGTAAGATCGAACTCTCGTCTCAATTGACATACATTTCACGTGCACGAATCGCGTGTTGTCAGAATTGTCTGTTCCGTTGATTCTTCAATTCTCTTTCGGTAGAATAGGTATGTCGACTAGGAATATCGAACGATATATCGGAGCGTTGTTCGACGAACACAAAGGCTCCGAAGGGAGATCTTTGAGTAATTACAGCCTCGTTGTCGGACTGACGGAAAGACGGCTAAGAACGTGTTAGACACAACGACACCGTGATAATATACATATACAATATCCATAATCGTTAGAATCGTACAATACAGATACACAGTTAACGTCACTAGACGCGAGCACGTGTCTCGTGTTTCGCTTGGATCTCTGACTTTGTTTTCTTTTTTTTTTTCTTTGTCCTAACTTGCTCCTTAACTCGTTTCATATAAAAGTGAGAAATGGTACATAATTGGTCCGGGCGTTCGTTCGTTGGCTCTCGTTCGCAAAAGCGTCGTCTCGAAAGAAAGATCGCCGTGTGTTTTCGCAATCGAGCGGAGGCGTAATTAACGTCTCTTTGTACACGGTCTCTTTGTACGCTTGGTTGCTTGGAAATAATTTTAACAAAGGGGAGGATCGGTTTAGGCGCGGCGTATACAGTCACCACTGAATGAAACGCGCTCCGTAGGCTTCGTTTCGAAGATAATCGGCGAAGCCTCGAAATTATGATCGATCCCTTTTCATTTGACTAAAATATACAGTTCCAGACGTACTTTCGGGGTCTGCTTTCCGATCGTAAACGCACGAGTTATTACCTCTACACAGCTTTGATCCCATTTCCTTGTGTGCAATTCTTCGAAAACAATTCACTCTCGCCCATGAATTGCAAATGTGCAGTTGCGCTTTGTTGCTTGCATTTTAATTTGTCGAACGTGTTCCATTTTTCTACGCGGTTACGAATAACTGATGCCATTACTTTTCATTTAATCTCCTTTTTGTATATTTATTTATATATATATATTTTTTTCGTTTTTCCCCTATATTTTCATAATTGCAATTATTCTCGCTTCGAAATTCTCGATTATCCGTGTGGCAGTTACACGCACTTTCGCCGACGTGTCGCTTGCCGTTCGACGAGATGAGGCTTCCGAATTGAAAATAAATTTAAAACGTACGCTCGCTGCAAACGAGTTTCTCACTTTGAACTTTTCCCCGGGTTCACTTCAATCTCCCGCCAGTTTCAATTGCTCGCGTTTCGCGATACGCGAGGCTCGCAATAAATCTATTTGGACCCCGTAGCCACGTTCGATCACTTAAACTCACCAATAAAGAGTCTCTCAAACGAGTATAGGTTACACGAACTTCGCCCTTTTATACTTCAGCCACTCTCGAGTGGTTATATTGTTATCGCTTTCGGGACGAACGTTTTCTACGAGCGGCACGTGTTGCCGCATAGAATCGTAAGCGGACGTCGACGCTGAGTTGCTGGAGGTAACGAGGAACGTTAGCTGCATGAAATCGCGAACCGACAGAGAAAAAATTTCTATGAAACGCTATTTTGTCAGCGCGCCGTCTCGTCCCATACGAGCATAAATTCGCGATAATTTTTAATCTGACTCTTTTTTTTATCGAAGATACTTGATTTCACGATCAGTCGTAAAACATGATTCTCACGTTAGAGGTAACGTGACACGTCATTTCGCAACAGCTGACTTTCACGATTTTAACGTTGTTACTTTAACGATCGATATTTGTTATCGTTGTTGCTTTTACTGACGAGTCGTCATTCAAGAGAGAACGATATCGATCAATATTAATGATAATTAATCAGCGTAATTCGGATACTGGAAGATTATTAAATTCACAGCGAAAGAGTTTCATTTGAACTCTTTGTTTGAATTTTGCGAATGTTATTTTATAGAATGTCACCGTGAACTTCCTCTAAATTCGAGCCCTATAGTGTTTGCTGGAACACTGTCGAGGAGAGACTATCCTCCTGTCTGATTAAATTTTCAACAATTACGACGTGTATCATGCACCATGTAATCGCATTATCTTAAAAGGACAGTAATCTTCGTAGAAAGATATTAGCCTACGGTATCTATACATCACCGGCACAATCTAGCCAGCCCCCTCTTCACTCTCCTGCATATTTTATAACGATAAAAGGCGAATATTAATTATTTAAACCAAATCACGGTGTCTCTTATTCCGTTCTCGCCGATTGAAACAATTTTCACGCGAGGAGAGATTAAATTGAGACTGAAGGCAAAGAGTTCATTGAACAACGCGCCTGGTGAAAAAACGAAGTCTTAAACACTAGACGGAGAAATCGTGAATTTTAAAACACCGGCGAAAAATCAGAAAGTGCTGACGGAAATGGGGGAAATATTTTCTTAGAGATGACGGACAAAAATAGAGCTCGTTGTCAGCTTGAATGCTTAGTCAGTATCGAAAGTATTAGTTAACAGTAGAAACAGAGTGTGATAAAATTGTTGTAGAATAATTCACCGTGTTGGCGGTACGTAGAAAATTTAGTTTTTGAAAGCTTGTTAACAAGACGGCTACGAGTTAATTGAAAATTTTACCGGCACGAAACATTTCTGTTTCGACGTGACCGTTTTGCTAGCTTGCAACTGAGCGATTTTGCGCTTGTGTTTCTTATTAAAACTGTTATTAATTAGTTCTCTCGTCAAGCAAAATCTCTTTAATTTTCCGCCGTGTCCCTTTACAATTTTTTTTCTGGAAACTTAGCTTAGGAAAGAAATTCTTGATAACGTTAAGGGCGAGAGTGAGCTGCGTTCCCCTTTGTTTCCGATAACTCAACGAATGGTTATTAAATTTTTCAAGCTTACTTCAATTCGTTATGTAAATTGGTATAGAGAGCGGAGATCAGTTTCCCATTAAAAATGTGATTCTACGGAATTCCGTTCTACTCGCTTGTACCAAGCCTCCCCAACAATGTATCGGATCTCCGTGCAAACTTCGATGCTTCTAAAATTTAGAAACTTTCTTCGTGCCAGATCTATCTACGGGTAACGTGCAAAAGTCTTGCAGATTGTTTGAATTTTGTTATTCCTCAAGAAACATTTCAACAATTCCTGGCTTTCGCATCTCTCCCAGTTGATTTTCCTCTGCGATCTCTCCCTCATCTAATTCGCATTTCACACGAGATTCCGCACATGATATGCATTCTCCATTTAGGTCAAGCTTTTTACCGCAACATATCTATCCATCGTGCGGGGGAAAAAATCATAAAACTATGTACTATCGTCTTCTCTTTGGGGAAAAACTGCGTTTCTATGCGTTTCTCGCATACCCGAAATATATATTTAACCACCCTTGTAAAACCAATGACCTGGTTCGTCTGAAACTTTCGCAAATTACGGTGCGAACACACCTCTGTCGCTGTTACCGAGTACGAGCTTCGTCCCTTCTCGTGATACGACCTCTCCCTTCGACCAAGCTATTTCGTGTTTTAACGCGAGCGTGGATCAACAACGCCCTTCGATGATCGAGGCGAACCCCTGATGAGGCAGAAGGGTCTGATTGCTAATTATCCAGCCACGTGGACGCACGAACCAGCCATCTCGCCGCAATTTCCCTTTCCTCTCGAGCGCCGCATCGGAACGAGGGCCCACGACAATCATCCCGACTTTTTGCTGCTATTGACATCACCGGCGGATCGCGTCTCGAACGGCCAGGCGGCCGACCCGGCACGACTCGCCAATTAACAGAAGAATCGATCGGCCGAGCGTAATACGTGTCTCCAGGCTCTGACTAATTAAACAGAACGCGCGGTTACCCGGCCAGACCTCGAGCCACGAGTCCGCGATCGCGTTGTTATCCCGGATAAAGCCGGGATTCCCCATCGGGGCGTCGGATATACGAGTATCTGTGTGTGTATAGATCGTACGTGGGTGTTGGAACGCAGTTTTTGGTCCAGCGATTTTCAACTGTTGCACTCGAACGGAGGATTGTATCTTTGTCGTGTATTTTTCCTTCCGTTCGAAGCGAGCGAGATCTTTTACGCGATAGCGATTGAAGAAAGTTTGGTAATTGAAAATCTAGAAAATTCGAATACAGAAAGATTGTACCTTCTGTCTTTTTGAAGCACTTGAGCCATATTGGTTAATATTATAGATCGAGAAGTAAAGGAAAATGTATATTGCGTATCAGTATTCAATTTTCAATCTTGTTCAGTTTAAAAATATTAATTTTAATTTAAAACGTACGTTGAAACACAACCAGTTTTTTTCCAATTATAAGTACTTTAGTATAGAGCTAACTGGCGCCTTGCCCCTACTTCCCTGACCGCTACCCCCTCCACTACATTGAAATTTCCTCGCCCATGAGCTCCTCTCTCTCAGCAAGTGGTGAGCAGGATGCAGTGGAGGGGGTAGTGCCAGCGATCAGTAAAGTAGGGACAAGAGATCGCCAGTTGGCCACCTCTGTTTTAGGAAATGAATGCTTTATCTTCGCTTCGTTAATGGTCAAACGAAATACGCGTTTCACACTTATAAAAAAATCCCGTATCCACGCACGAACGACTTAGACGCTATTGATATATTCGACGCTCATGGAAAGTCTCACCTCGAGTTCACCCGGGATCGCGAACAGGTACAGAGCCCGGTTTTCTTTTCTAAAACACTAACATCAAATGTACGTACGCACGATCAATTAACTGCTAGCTTAATTAAGAGTATTATACGGCTGCGAAGTCTTTAGATACGGAAGCATATACTTTGGACGTATGTACGACGCGAGCGTGTTCACGCCGGTAGTTCTTTCGCATTTGCGTTGACATTGCAGCACACGTTCGAGCATGACCGAACTCTTGCCGTCGTCACGTAGCACGACTGTACGAACTGACGGCCGATGCGTCGGCGTGTGCTTCTGCTCGCGTCTCTGGCTTTATCCGTTCGATTATGAAACTATTGCGGGCTCGTGTTATGCACTTTGAACGGTTGTTCGTCGGTACACGGGAACGCGATCGATCGTTTCGAGATTACGAGATGTGTATGCGAGCGAGATCTTAGCTACTCCCCATCGGATCGTTTACGAGCGTATGATGCCGTAGGTATATCGGACCATAAGGCGAGAATGGAACGATTGTTATGGGACTGTTGGGTATTTCGTTATTGGCGCGTCTTTTCAGGATAACGTGCGTTAAGGGCGAGGATTCAGCATCGCGTTCAAGCCGCCGGAAGATTCGGAACACGTAACAATACAATTTGAATTCAAATCTGTGTTTTTGATTTCCGATACGATTTCAGAAATTGTACCCGTGCGAGTTTCAATGAAAATCTTTCTCCAATGATGTCACTGAATCGTGAACTTGTGTTGGCGTATTGGCGTACGTTGCTGCTCGTAGGATTTTGTAAAGAAAGGATTCTTTACGAAAGGATTGAGAATTATTTAAAAGCGAGCGCGTCCAATTCATTCTGATCGATTGAAAAACGAAACTCCGTGTGAATTGCAGTTTCCTAACGTGCCAACAGTTATATACACAACAGCTGCATCTATTACTTCCCGTTGCGTAATCCCCGCGACAGTAGATATACCTACGTGTCGCATCGCTCAGCTATCGATTCTAATTACCTTGCTATCATACTATCGGCGTATATAGTGTTCACTAGTTACAAATACTACGAGATGCACGACGACAATCGTTTACTTTAGCCATCGATCGCGTATCTTTGATTAAAAAAAAAAAAAAAGAAAAACTCACCCCTATCCACCGCGAATCGTGTAAATTATGTCAGCGATGAAAAGATGAAAAACGATGAAAAAGAAAAAAGAAAGAAACGGATTTCTCATCGTGTAAATATCTCGAAACATCGGGAGATATTCGTTCGTCGCGTTTCATCCACGATCTGAACGTAAATAGATGTTCGTTGAGCCGCGGGATTTCGAGATCCCGCGGTATTCATATTCTCGCGCGCGGAGAATAGAACGGAAGGATGCGGGTGTAATGGTATTGTCCGCGTAATATCTTGTCACGATTGGACGTGATATCGACTTTCGCGTTTTCACGCTCTGTCAAACGGAATGCCGGTACGTTGTAAAATGCAGGGGGAGGGGACACGGGATCGACGAGAATTTTACCACCGTGTTACGTTGGAGAATGGAACAGATTCGAAATTGCGCACCTCCTGTCGGTACAATTCTCAGATAAATCGTGAACGTAGCTACTTCGCGAAGGTGTGTGTTCAGTCACGTGGTAGAATAGAAACAGCGTTTGTAGAAACAAAATTTAACAATTCCAAAAAGGAAAAACATCTTTCAGCTGCGTACAGCGCCAGTTTAAAATGCCAGTACTTGTTAAAAGGAAAAGACATTTTCTTAATGGAAACAAAAATTGAAATCTGCAGACGTTCTGAATCGTGAATTAAAGAGTGTTTCACGTCACGATGTCCGGAAGAATTTATTCTTCGACCTTGAGATTTCAATTTCGTCGGATCCTCGCTTTAAATTTCTTCCTGTTCGTATTTCAGTTTTGAATTACAATGGCAAAATATTTAATTGCTATTTTACGAGTCAATCAACTGTCCAAAGAAAAAAAAAATCGGAAATTCTCCAAAAGCGATATACATATGTGTAATTGGTTCTCCCCGTCTTTCGATTACGCGTATTATTAATTGAAATGCCAATTTCCAGGGTAAATGCCACTGTAGTTGAAATTACACGAACGGTGCTTTTTATTGGTTTTCGAGGTGATCGATAAACGGCCGGGATTCGTGTCTCCCTGGCGAAACTATCGTCGATCACACAAATATCGTCGTGTCCCCCCCCTCCCCCTCCCCCGTGATACGCCCGTGAATCGAAATACCGATAGCCGGTGAATCGATTCTCCCTTTCGCTCCTATTCGTTCCTTCGCGCCTCCTCGGAAGCGATTGATTTCGATGTGCACGAGATGAACGAGATCTTTCTCCACTCCTCTTTTCGGCCGTGCCTGCGCGATTTGCCTGTCATCCTCTCTTATCGACATCGTTTTTTTTTTTTTCTCGACGAACCATCCCTAACGAGTTCCACGAGTTCTCCTAGTATTCAGCGCGCACTCACTTCGCTCGGAAATTTTTGCGGTTTAGTTCGGAAGAATTCATTAATTACCCGTTGGTCGGTTCGGTGTTTCTAGGATATTTTAATCTCTGTTGTCGAGTAATGTTAATTCTGGAGCGTGTAAATGCGTTGGAGTACTAGTTCCTTAAATACTACGTTCGATGGTTTGTAACAGTGGCTAAACGAAATTGCACGATATCTAAAAAAAAAAAAAAAAAAACAAAAAACAAAAAACGTACGTATTTGCTGAATATTTGAAAATTAAAAAATGTCAGTTATTTTGTTAAGAATTAGTACAATTCCATTACAACGATGGAAGTTTATCAATTTTCTTAGACTCTGAGTACAATTAACGTGAGAAATCGATGTATTTAGATACAGTTTAATTTTCGTGGCCACTGTCGTAAGATCAAGATGCATCGATAGATCAGAGTCTCGTAACTCGTAATTACTTGCGGCAACGAACGCTGCTGGTATCGCAGAGTGGCCTTTCGCTTTACCTTTCGACTGTGCAAAGATTGCACACACCTGTTTCTACGCAGGCGCGGATGCGGGCAAAAGAGCCACGAGAGAAGAATCGTGAATGGAGACACGCGTAAACGTCGAGCGTGACCTGGTCCATTCGTGAGAAAGCTTATGAAAGACTACTAACCGTTTCCCTGCAAACGCGTGTCGTGGAAACATTAATTGACCGAATAATACTTATAGCCCCCCTTTATTCTCGCGAATTCCCTCGTCAGACCGCGCAGGCACGCGGCTCTCCTATCTATTACTACTACCTTAAAGCGTATCGATTATTCAAGCACCATCTAATTATCCCTAATGTGTCTATTTTAATTATGTAAGCCTCGTATTATTTTAGCCCGTCACTCTGCTGATTATTTACTCTTGTTGTAATCACTAACGGCGATCTCGAAATCGATCGAATCGTCGTTTCACGATCACCGATCTGTTTGTTTTCTTTTCTTTTTTTTTTTTCTTTCGTGGATCCTCGTGCACTTGCAGATTCTCGTCATCTACAAGTACGTGTATTGCTTGGCCAAGCGTCAGTGACGTTGCACTTGCTGAATTGACTAGTACCATCGTTCATTGTGTCGTTCGTTACTGAATCGTGAATTTGTCATACGGTTTTTCCGCGTCAATTTCGTGGTCCTGGATTTTCGCGATCGACGCGAAAACGGACCGCGAGGAGACGTGATACACGTCCGGCAAAGCTTCACTTTTCCATCTCTTTCGTCGTAGTATCGTAATACGTATTTTAGTATTGACTGATGATGCGCCATGATTTGGATGGCAGATATTGCGGTTACGCTTAACGCGCGAAATCGTGCTTAAATTCGCACGTTGCTTCGTTTTACAGTCCATTTGTACGCGTACAGCGTACTCGACACTCGCCGGTGAAAAAAGAAGCCATGAATCACGCGCTTCATGTAATAATTGTATCGAATGGTCGCTGAATGGTACACTGAACCGATAAAATAGTTTCAAGAAAATGGTGTTCTCTTGCTGGTGGAAATCGGGCGAACACGAGTCGTATTTAGTTCGCTTTTCTAGAGTTTTACAGCTAGATCGCGGTTCTTGACAATGACGTAGAAAAATTAATACTTGCAGGTGGTGGACTCGTGTCGCTCGATTTCTCTCGGTTAATTCTGTGCAGGATGTTAAAGGAATCTCTCTGATATGTTTCCTGGACGAGAAAAGTACGCAATACATTGATTGAAAAGTGTTGAACCAAACCAAGGTTCTCGCTAGTCGGAACACAGACAGATACTTTCAACTTACTGCGAACAAACGAAATCAAAAATATTATCGACAGGATCTAAATAATCCTTTGTCAGCTATTAACATCCTACACGTGGAATATAGTCAAAAACCTACCACTACCACTATTACTACTACTAGAATCCAACGTAACCGAATCGTTACATCAAACCATCGTGTTCGAACATATTCCGCAGAAATCATCTTACACGTGTAAATCACTTAACTCTACGATTTCACCCAATCTCCGAATCTCGAGTACGCCTTACAGAGGTTTTCGTGTCCTCACTTTATCATGATACTCACTGCCGTGGGTCCCTGGGAGATAGTGGTCTCCTTGGAGGCCTCCTCGATTTCCTTTAACTTCTCCTCCGCCTTTCTCTCCTTCAACGCTTTCAGAAGCTTCCATTTCGATCCAGGCGGACCAGGACTCACCTGGCCTTCCTTTAACGTCGTGTCCGAGCTGCCGCAGGTCGACGAATCGATTTTGATCTTTGGCAAGCTCAAGGTAGCGGTGGTGGCCGTCTCGGCGCTGCCAGCTTCGTCGTGTTCCATGCCTTCGAGCACTGTACTCTCCGAATCCCAAGCACCCGGGATGCTGACGGAGACCTCGCTAGGCGGCACGCTTACGCTACCTTCGCGAGAGATCGATTCCGAGCCAGGATGGATCTTCTCACCGTGTCGGAAGGTCGAGCCGCTGGAGCTGCGTCTCGATGGTTGTTCGTCCGCGTCTTTCGGCAGTTCCTCCTCTTCCTCTTCGTCCATCGACTGCACGGGACTGTCGGGGCCGGATGTCTCGCCGGAGGAGCCTTCCTCCATAGACGAGGGCGTTTTCTCTTTCTTCGCTTCCTCTTCGTGCGCCCAGGTGTGATAGTCGGTCACCCTCGCGAACACCGCCTCGATACTCTCCGCGGATTTCCGCTTCGGGATCGGTTTCTCGTCCCGGTACCTGTCTCGCTCGTCGACCCGACGATCCTTCGCCACCGTTCCGTTCATCTTGCTCGTTCGCGGCTCCTCGCCTTTCTCCTCCTTCGTCTGCTCCTTCGATATCGTGCTCGCCTTCATTTTCAACTCTTTCAAGACGAACGACATCTTCTGCTTCACCGTTTCATCCGGTTGATAGTGGTCAGCCTCCTCCGGCTCCTCCACCAGCACCTCGCCCATCTCTATCTCTATCTGCGACTGCCTCTCGAGTTCCTCGAGCTTCCTCAACTCGTATCGGTACCACTCGTCCTCGGAGTCGATCGAGTCCTCGGTACTTTGCCGCCTGGAGGAGACCCTCGACGTGCTTCGATAGGAATGCGTGCTACGGTTGTCCTCGTCCAATTCGCCCGGCCTCGAGCCGGTCCACGGAATCTCGAGGGACTGCTGATGCCGCGGCAGGAATCGACTGCCTGGCGTTTGCCCCCTCGTGCTCGACGCGGATGGGCTTCCTTCCGACGGCGGCGCCTCCTCCGATATGCTGGTCACCAGTTCCGGCAGCCTGGTGCTGCTCGATTTCTCGCTCTTCTCGCTCTTCTCCGACATGTCCTCCGGATACTCGAAGCTCGTCTCGAGTGTTTGGACGGTGCCCTCGTCGGACTTCTTCTCGGTGCTGCCCTCCTCGCTGGGAGGCTGCTCGTCCGAAACAGTGGATGATTGTCTCTGTCGGTACTTGCCTAACGCTCTGGACACCGCGAATTCCATGCTCGCACCGCCCATCAGTGTCACCGGGGGTAGTTTCGGGGCTTTTTCGTTTGGCGCTTCGTCCGAGCTGCCGGTGGATCGTTTGATGTCCCCGACAGTTTGGAATATCGACGAGCCACCAGAGCCGGAACCTGTGCTCTTCCCAGACGTTTCTTCCTCGAAGCCACCCATCTGATCAGACATCTCACGATCCACGTCTTTCTTCTGATCCTTTTCCTTGGCCCAGCCATCTTGTAGCGCTTGCTGCTGTAATTGCTCCTGGTGCTGTTGAATCTGCTGTTGAAGGGCTTGTTGTTGCTGCTGCAGATTCTGCTGCTGCTGCTGCTGCTGCTGTTGTTGCTGTTGTTGTTGCTGCTGCTGCTGTTGCTGCTGTTGTTGTTGTTGCTGCTGTATATAGTCTTTTTGTTGCAAAGGTAATGGCTGAGCGGCAAGCTGCTGCTGTTGTGGAATCGGCTGGGGTGCCTGTTTGCGCTTCGTGCTGGCTGTTTTCACCTTGGCAAAGAACGGAGGTTCTTGATTTACGTCCGACATCACGCTGTCCTCGTCCTCCGACAGGCCACTCTGTCTCCCACTGCTCCACTCTGTTTCCGATTGTTCGGGATCCGACAGGGATTGAGACTGATGACTTCGCCTCTTGGCTTTCTGCAGAATCCCAGACACGGTAGACACCAGCGTGTGTTTCTTCTTCTTTCTGGCTGCCTGGCCTCGTCCACCTCGACCTCTCGCCATATTCGCATCCTGCGGCAGCCTCTGCTGCTGCTCCTGAGACATGTCCAAGTCCTCCCTTCTCACGCCGCCGGGTAACGAGTGACTTCTGTGCCTCTTGCTCAGATGCAAGTCCGGCAGCCAGTTGCTCATCGAGCTCATCGCGTTTTTCAACGACGAGCCGCGTCTCATCTTCTTGCCAGCCTTCGCGTTCTCCATCTCGTGGTCCTTCAAGTTCGACGCGATGCTGATGTACCCCGACTGGGACACGATCACGCTCGATGCGTCGTAGTACTCGCCCTGCTGATGCTGCGCCTGATCGATTGGCATCCTGCCACCCGTTTCGTGATCTTGAATGTACTGATGTTCCCGTTGCCATTGTCTCTGGTATCCGTCGGTGAGTTGCGCGCTCTCGGTGCTGGTCAGTCTTTGACTGTACGGCTGGTACTGCTGTTGATAGGCTTGCGGGTAATTTTGATTCGCGTACGTGTGATGATACTGATGGGCTTGGTACGCCGGTGGTTGTGGGTACCTTCTGTCGGTGTAGGGACTCTGGGCGTAGCTACCGTCGGAGGTCAGCGATCTGATGCTGGACGACGTCGAGTCGTGTGGAATCTGATCCTCCATCGAGTTCAACCACGAGGTCTCGTTCGTCTCGGTTCGTGGCAGATTCGCGCTGGTCGGGTAATACGACAACGCGTCGGTGATGTTCCCCGTGGGGAACATTGTGCGATACATGGCGGCTTTGTACCCTTCGTGGTTCGTCATTCCGTCCGTGTACGCGCTGGCTCTCAAGGGTTTCTTCAGATGAGCCGCCACCGCGCCCGACTCCGTATACTGGACAGCCGTGTAGTTGTCCTGATAGCTGTTATATTGATCCACCGCGTCTGGATAGTAAGCGGTGGTGGTGGTTTTCGGGCCATAGCCACCGGCGCTGCTCGTATAAACACTCGTGATGGCCTGTTGTCGATTACTCCCAGCCACGGAGTAAATGGCAGGTTGCTCGGACCTGTACACGTAGTCGATCGCCGTAGTTCCAGGCGGCACAGTGTCGTAGGTGTGCTGCAAGGCTTGCTGGCGACCTCGTTTCTTCGGACTCTGACAGGTGGTTGCGATAGGTGCCGGAGGAGGCACGAAGCTGTAGTCTTCCTTGGTCGTCGGTGTCTTTATCGACGTGTAACCGGACAGATGGTTCATTGCCGCGGTGTAGGAGTGGCTGGTGGCGGTGAACGTGACCGCGGTGGTGCTTGCGAACGCGTCCCTCCCTTCCGGCGTGTCGTACAGCGGCTCCTGCGTGATGACAGTGGTTGTAGTTTCCGGTAGAGGCGGGATCGGACTGGCGGATCTGACGGTCGTTGTACTTGGGATCAGAGTCGCTCTGGCGTGGTCCACCGAGTACGAAGTGAGGATTTTGGCGATGGAACTCTTCGGGGAGCTCGGCGATTTGTCCAAGCTGCTCCATCCGCTCATGGAAGATAGGCCGGAGTCGGATTTAGCTGCGACGATGTTGGCCACGCTTGGCTTGGCTGTGTGCTTAGGCGAGACTCGCGGCGACTTAGGCGAGTGAGGGGTTCGTGGGCTTAGGCGACCTTGTTCCAGGGAGACCAGCTTCTCCGCGCTTCTCAAGAACGTGGGACTCTGAGGTCGTTTCGTCTCGGGCTCCCTCTTGTCGGGCCCTGGCATGAGGAACGGCTCGGTGGAGTCTCGGGGAGCTGGCGGCGGTGGCGAGCTGGGCGACGGACTCGGAGGCGTTCTACTTTCTTGGAATTCTAAGTTCAGTCGAGCAGCGCTGCCGAAGTAGCCGTCCTGCCTGGTTCGAAGACTCTGCACACTGTGGACGCTGTGCACGCTGTGGACGCTTCCCGCCGAGTGGGTGGGAGATGGGACTTTGTCGGTGGTGGTGCTGTAAATGGTGGGCGAGGCGCAGGTGACTGCCGCGAAGCTCTCGACCATGAGATCGGTCAGTTCTTTGTTTTCCGCGTAGCCTTTGGCGAAGCTGCCGACGTCGATCGGCAACTGGATCACTGGCTCCGGGCTCTTCTCGCGTACAGTCGTTGCGTAAGTGCCGAGCCTAGGAGGTGTGTAGGTACTCGAGATCGAGTCCAAGTTCGTTCTCGACGTGGACGTCAGTCTCGGTGAAATTGACCTGGTGGTGAAGTCACCGTCGGTGGCTAGACCGCTGTCGGTGCTGACTCTTGAGATCGATCGACCGGTCGATCCGGGACTTTTCGAGAACGTCCAACTGTCAACGTCGGTTTCCGCGTAAATCTTTCTCAGCTGCTCGTCTATGCTGCTCGCCTCTTCCGCCAGTTTCGCTTCAGCCTCGGAACTGTATTGCCTCTTCGGCGAGTCCATCAGCTTCGACTGCAGTTCTATCAGATTCTGCGAATCCTTTTGCAATTTATTGGTCAACCGGTCCAGCTCGTGCAGTTTCTCCAGAGCGACCTGGTCGATGGAACTGAGCCTGGAGAGCTGGGCGAGATCTTGTTCGCTGACGCAGGGCGTGTTCCCCCGGTAACTTTTGTAATCAGCCGCGCTGAACACCTCGCCCTCGTCCTCGTCTGCCTCGTCTTCCTTTTTCGTCACCGCTTCCTGAATCTCCTCCTTCGTCGGTTTCGTCGCCAGCTCCTCGAGCTCCTTCTCCTTGGACATCGTCTTGTCGAACATGTTTCTCTCCTCCGTTTCTTTCTTTCCATTCACGTCCTCGTCCTCCGCCTCCTCCCAGATCATGCCCAGCTGCGACGTCGGCCTGGACGTGTCGCCGCAGATCAAGTCCTCCCTGTACGCGTTGTTCAGGCTCCTGTAGAACGCCTCGTCCGGTATGTTGCTCTCCTCCGCCAGTGTCTCCAGAGTGTCCAAGTTCCTCACGTTTCTGTGCATGTCGGTGACCACCGCGGCAGCGGTCGTGCTGTCCTGCGTCAGCCCGTGCATCCTCGCGATCTCCTGCTGGGCTAGCTTCTCTCTGATCGCGTTCGTCTCTTCGATACCCATTGTTGCACCTATGCTCTTCGCGATCGCGTCCAGCTCGCCGACGGTGCTCTGCTGATTGGCCAACGTCTCCTCCACCGCCACGTTGCTGGTCTCGTGCGTACCGCCGTTCGCGTAGAATTCGATCAATTGGCTGATTACCGTTTGTTGCTCGTACAGGAGGCCCTCCAGCTTCTCGAGCCTCTCCCACATCTTGATGTACTCCTGACTAAGCAGATCCAACGCCCTCCAGGCGTACCTCAGCTCGTTCTCCAACGTGTTCAGCCTCGTGCCGAGTCTCTCCATGTAATCTCCGATTATGTAGTCGATGTTCCCGTCCGTGGTGGTGGCGTTGTAGGCCGGTAGGGCTGGCGAGTGAGCCCTCGGACTGGTTGGGGCTGGCCCACCCAGCTTCGTCGAGTCCATTTTCATCAAGTTTGACTTCGCGAATGACTTGCGAGTACGTCGAGTCGACCCCCGTGTCTGTGTGTGTCTGTCCCTGTGTTTAAGCTTCGACGATCCACCAATTACGATATTTAGGCTGTCGATGATGATCCCTGAGCCGACTCATCGTCACGCGTATATATCGTGCGACTCGAACGAAAAGAAAAAAGAAAAATGGACTTAGAGCGTTCCCCGTGGCCTGGTGAGGAACGTGGCGGACGCTTCGACGTATCCAACGGAGACGTCCGACGCGATGAAACCACGGTAAATCGACGCACTGTGCACGTTGTCGATCTCCATGTCGATTGTCCTCTTTCTTTTCTTCTTTTTAACTTTGTTCACTTGTTCACACTTTGATCCGTTCACTCGTTGCGAACACGCGTTATTTATATTTATATATATATATATATATATATGAATTTATTTATTTATCGTTTCACTCTTGTCTTTCGGTCCTCTCGGTTCTATTTTCAACTCTGTTCTTCCGTTACACTAGAGCTGCGTGCACAAAGTTTGATCGTTGTCGGGCGCGATCTTGACGAACCGTTCGAGATCGCGCGACACTCTGCAAATGGCACTTCGTAACCAGTCTCGTGGGTTCATGCCGCTGCCGCTATCTGCAAAACAGGAGCAAAACGGGTTGCCGTGGCTTAGTACGAGACGCGCTCGTGCCGAGCCACCGCTGACACAGTTTCCATGGTGCTGGAGTTATCCTAACTCGTAAAAAGTACGTTAATGCTCGGGTAAAGGGGGGGGGGGAGGGCAAGAACTTCGATCAGAAAGGTCCACGGGACATTGGCTTATTTCCTATGGCATTGAATCGACGTGCCTCTCCTGTCACGTTCGACTCACCTCCCTCCGTAAAACGTGAATATAAATGACATCGCAGAGTCTGAACAACTGAAAAAAAAAAAAAAAAGAAAAAAAGAAAAACACTGGAGGAATGGGAAAACGAAAGCGAACATTTCTTTCGTGTTGTTTCAATAACAAATCAATGCAGAAAATATGAAAAGATACGAAACTTTGTCAGATTGCCAGAGCAGAAACCTTCCTCTCCAAATTGACTTTCAATTGCCACTTAATCGTTACGAGATCATTCTCCACGTCGACTTGGGGTTCCTCAATTGATAAATAAATCAACCCGAATAACATCTCGGGGGAGGCTAGAATGGCATTAATATTCGCGGTGTAGCATCTGTTCTATTTCTTTTTTTTTTTTTTTTTTTTTTTGTTTTTAGTTCAGCCTTAATATCGTTAATATCGTAGGTTGCGCGAAGTTGTTTGGCTGTTGGGGATTTGTTGCCCCGGGAATCCGAAATCAGGGCGACGAGGTTTCGTTGGCGGGGACCATGAATTAGAGAGGCCATTAGTCGCGCGCCCAGGTGTTTCGTAACGCTCGTGCATAATCAAAGCGTACATCGCCGGCGCGAAAAACGTGTGCGCGAAGTAATTGCTGCAGCTCGGGGATCGGATTTCCGTCAACGTTGATTTCACCTTGCGATTGGTCGCGTTCCAGTGTTCCCGATTGTTCGACAAACGGAGGAACTGTTGATCGAGACGAGCAATGGACCAAGGGTATTCGTCGTTGTAAAGAATTTCCTTGTCCGCTCGATAAGAATTACGAGGGTCGTTCGTGAATAACTTCAAGCCCTCCCCTGGCTTCAAGCAGAAAATTTTTTGATTTTGCTCGAGCAGTGCATCACGTTACGTGGTGTAATTTTAAAACTTTAATCGCTGATAAATTTTATCTGGATTAAATTCCTCGATCGATTTCAATTAATTGATAGATTTCGTCAGGATTAAATTCTTTGTTCAAATTATTTTATTCCGTTTCATTTAAGTTTACTTTACGAATGTTTCATTAACCTTTTGCTAATCATCAGATTCGTAATCACGTAATTTTACAGAAATTTTAATTCTTCAGTTCGAGATCCTCTACATACTGTAGTGATTTTTTAGGAAGCTTGGCGTGTAATTCACCTCCGTCACATTTGCAATTTGCTGTATTGACACTGGGATCGTTGCACTATCTAAGCAGAGTTCGCTTGCACGTATCTATCGATCTTCGCTGCTGCATTATTCCAGCAATCTCTGTTCATTACAAGCCACGTGTTCTAATCAACAACAACGAAGGCTCGCTGCGCGAGATTCTCTGGCGTGTCACGCAAGATCGATCGATCTCTCCCCACCTTCAGACAACATTCGAGGAATCGAAGTTTCGATCATTTAGGAAATATTCTGTTCCGTTGGCCGAGACGCGATGTCAAAGACGAAACACGTCGTCGAAATGATGAATTAGCTGACGCGAGTGTGCGATTTTCTCTTCTTCTGTGCAACTCCCGGAAGAGACACTCCTTTTATGACAGTCGTAGAATCGCGTTTATGACGTGTCGCGGAGGCGAGTAAATAAAAAGTTCCAGCTCCACGACATTTTACGAAACGAACTTCACGTGGAAGTTCAAGTTTCACGTAAGATTTAATCATTTCGATTACGCAATGGCGATCTACAAATTTCGGACTCACGTTGGGTTTCGTGCGACAGTTAATGATTTTCCTACGTTATTAATAGTTCACTTTAGATTCTCAGATCGTTTCTTCGCGATCATTCTTCAAGTCTTAGTTGTGACATTAAGCTCAGTTATTACAGACGGTAAGTGATACCATTCGGAATTTTTCAGAATTATCATTTTCACATCTCAAACTTTTATCATCGCAGCCAGTGCGTTTGAACTTAGTTGTATCAATATTTGTTGAAATATGAAGCAATCTACACGGAGACACAACGGTACACGCGATCTACGTTTTCCTCCAAGTATTAATATCTTTTTTTTGTTCTTCTTCGCGCGTTGTCTTCAGACGACAATCTCCAATATTTGCACGTTCGCATCTTGATGCGACGAACGTCGGGATAAATATAATACGCGGCGTGTGTGCGTGGCAAATATTGGAAAATCAATAATTACGCTCGTAAATATAACAAATGTTATGCAGCTGCTGAATTTCGACGATATCCTCTTCGCGGTCGTGCACACTCGAGCAGAGTTGACGATTACGTGTGTTCCACATCGACGTGGGGGGATCGATAACATTCCTCGATGCCATTACGACAAGTGTTCTGTTGCTAAACGCAATTCGATCGATCAACGAGGTATTCAACGCGCTAACCGCAAAATACTTTGCAACTTCGGTCGAATGAGAAGAGGGAAAAAGAAAAAAGAAAGTAGTACCCGCTGTTAACCCAGTTTTTTTTTTTTTTTTACATATTCCTCAGGAGCATCTCGATTAATTACCGATGCGGATGAATCGTCGCATCAATGCGCGTGTAAATTATTAGCGTGGAGTTGTAAAAGTTGTCAAACTTTTCCCAATGAAAAATTGCTCGCAATCAGTTAAAAACTGTCGCGCGTAATAATAAATGAGAGAAAAAAATCAATCAATAAATAAGAAATGATAAAAAGAAATTTTAATTAACGAGTTAATTAGAACGTATATTTGATTTCAAATTAATATCAAATCAAATTACAAATTACTAATGCTTGCAATATTAAGGAATTTAAATATCTGACAAAGTTATGATTGCTTTTACGTTGCTTCGAAATATATCGTATCGTCAGTAATATTTACTTCCAATTATATTCTGTCGTATCGCGCGCGCGATCTCAGAACAAATTACAAACTTTCTGGAATTAAACCCGGGAAAAGTTAAATATTCCTGAGGGTATTAGTCCTTTAGGGATTAATTTCTTATCAGTGTCCTTTCAACGAATTCTGCCAGTCCTTCGATCCGTCGCTAACAACTTCTTTATATTATACTCCGCCGATAGTCCACGATTAACCCAATTCGGCGCCGGTGTAACGAGGCACGTCCGAGAAAAACTGCGAACGGATTACACCGATATCGAAAAGTTTTGGTAGCTCGATATTACCGTCCCCGTTTGCGAAAAGCAGCGTATTCGAGCGAAATGCTCTCCAGATATATCCACGTCGACGACAGAAGCTTAAATATTTTTCGCGTTTCAAACGTTTTTTTCTTTTTCTCGTCCCGTTATCAGACTGTTTCTTCGGACGAGAAAACGTCGTAGCAGAAGCGTTACGAAAACAATAGAATCCCACTAGAAAATCGAGGACGTTTTATTTTTTCTCGTTTTCTTTTCTTTCACTTTCCCTCTCGTTTCCGACCTGCGATCCTATTTCGCTCTGATTCAACTCTCGCTCACTTCCAATCTGTTCAAGCTCGTGGTTCTGTAGTTAATTAATAACGAGCAGACGTGCGACGTTAGATTGCTTTGACTGACTAAGTCGCACCCCCACTTCCTCTTTGGGTAGAGTCTTTCACTTTGTAGAGTTTCACTTTGTCGCGTGGAAAGCACGTGGAAAGAATAGAACAAATTGAACTTGGTGGTTTAAAGCGAGCTTTGAGGTCAGGTTTTTCTTTCTCTTTTTTCTTTTTACAGTGGCGAGTCTTAGGCACGAAGATACAAAATAATAGTAATCGTCGAAACGTTAACAGCCGCAGAGAGTTTCTTGAATTGAACTTGAATTGACGTGGGAAATTTTTCGAAGATAGTCTTTGCATTTTGTGTATCAATTTTCGTGAATTTAGAAGAATTTAGTCTTGCTGTTAGTCGACGATTGGCCATCTTTTTGGGTTAAACTACATTGTTCGCGATGATTCTCGCTTCATGGAGAAATGTCTTCGCGAAGTTTCTCGCAAGATGTAAACGCTGAAAGAGAGTGGTAGTTAGGGTCACGAGGTCTCTCAAGTCTGTATCGTCTGCCTGACGAATCTTCGCTCATGTTTCACCCCGACATCCACGTTTCGATGTTGTTCCGTACTCTGGGCATTGCGACGGTCTCGCAAAGTGCCGAAATCCCAAACATAACGCCGAAATTGCGAAATATTAAAGCTGCGAGTGTGAAATTGAGCTACTGAGATTCCAGGTGCCTAGGCAAATTTTCAAATTTCCCTGTTTGCTGTCGTGGCGCAGAAAAGTTTCGAAACTTGAAAATTACTGTGCTCTATAAGGCGAGAATGTTAAAACTTCGAATGTAGAATCGACTTTACAAAGCAAGATATTAAAAGTTCCGCGTACAACGTGAAAGTTGTGAAAATTGCAAAATCTGAAAATTGTCGATTGGAATTTCACGTTCATTAGTGAAATTGCGACGTTTTCAAATTACCATTTCTTGGAACCAGAATGTTGCAAATCTTACAGAAATCATACATGCAAAATATATGAATTTGAACCGCCAGTTAACCACCTCTGCTATTTTTAGGTTAAAGCACGAGTCAAGTTCAAAAAAAAACTTAACAGAATGAGTTAAGTTTCAAGCTCAAAATGATTCAAGTTCGATCCATTGTATGAGCGTATTGAAAAATTACTTATGGAGTGAAGAACAAAGTCGTTGCAACGTTGCGAAAAAAAATGGAACTTATAAAAGCGTGGCAGTCTCACTGGGAAACTCGTTGGAAGTGTAGTTAAAATTAACTAAAATTAATCGGAGATTCAGTCGAGTTGGAGATGACCAGGCGCTTATAATTATGAAACTCCGTCATTTCTGCTGTCTGTGGAACGAGTTGAGAAAGTAGGAGAAATTAGTTCCCTGAAATATTTATTCGCGGACGATTTAGGCCAGACGTGATCCTCATTTTTTTTTTAATCTGTAGCATCAGCAATACTACCACTTTCGTGATTTGTATGTCTGTATTTGTGATTTAATCAACCATAACTTTGTGACTCTTCTTACAGCTAAGCTTACTCTCTTATTCTCTCGCGTCATCGTATTTCCTTGTGTCGCACCGTGTGACAAACAGAATTATTTCGAGAGCTATTGAACTGTCGGTTCGCAGAAATTTTCGGGACAGTTTCGCGTAAACTGGCCGAACGCGAAGTTACAACGCTATCGCGTCGGATACATTGAATCCTGCTTGGCGAACTTCCGCTTCCAAAGTTCCTTGGGGGGAGGGGGAGGGGAGGGATCCAGAAGTTCGAAGATTAGAAGATTCGCTGATTTGGGAATTAAGAAACTTCCGAGATTCCTTCTCGTCGATAGTTTCGCGAATTGTACGATAGAAGTTGAAATTAAATCGCTCACGTCCGCTAAGTCAGAAATGTATCTCACGAGTGTCTGTTGTAATTAACATTCTCCGAGTGCTTCACCGACAATGAGCCTTCTCCAGCGAATGCTCAAAATTCGTAGGAATTCCGCTCCGTTTGTGACATTTGACCCGTTGCGCGGACCATAACGAGTGACTGAAATCGTATACAACAATTCGTTGCTTTCCTTTTCTTTTGAACTCGTCGGTAAATAATACTGGATAAAAATGATTAAAAAGTAATAAACTTATCACTTATCATACCTCATTATTATCATATTATTATATCATTATATTTGAAGGGATTTACGAATGATAATGATATTTAAGGATTATATTATTATTATATTATTATACCATGCCTGGGTTACGGTTAAATATACTTGAAACTGATAACAAAATATACTTGAAACAAAAATTAATGAAATCTTCGTTTCAACTTTTCTCAGCATGCTTGCACTTTGTACTTCGTAACGAAGTGCCTTTCAAATTCGTCTTCTGAAACTTAAACGCGCGAGTGTGTCTCAGAATTTTCAGAACGTGTCTACCCTGAATTATCGTCCCTCGCGTTTTCTCACGTGGACGTGAAAGCGGAAAGTTTAATACGATACAGAGAAATTACCATAAACTGACGTGAAAATGGCCGCGTTTTGCGTACGCTCTCGTGCTCCGTGCCAAAATTCTTTGCGTCTTCGGGAAGCCACAAAGCGTGGCGGCAGCGACGAGAATTCGTCGGTTGAAACGTTTCTGTCGCGAAGAAAATAGTCGTCGTTGCAGTTAATCACTTCAATTATTCAACTGGTCGCCATCGCGTTGTTTCGATAGTTTCTAACCTGTTTTTGCCCTCTGAGCCGCATAACGCAGTCATCGAATTTTAATTTTTAATTCTGCCGCAATCGAGCGTCCATCTAGATCCACCATTTCCCTTCGTTCCCTTCCGGCTCGTTGCTGGAAACCGGAGTATCGATTCGTCGCAACGGGACGTTGTCTAATTAATGGATCTGAATTGGAAAACGCGATTCGAGCCGCGTCCCATCGGAGTAGTTATTCCCTTTCGTTTTTACAAGGATTTACCGGACGATTTAATGGAAACGCAGCGCTGGCGGCTATCGTGGTTCTTGTTACAGGGAAACTGGTTTATGAGACGAAGCGTAGAACGTGATTGGGATCACGTTGTGGATATACGTACGTATGAACCTGAGGTTAAGGAAATGGCATTTAATTTTCGAATCTTGGTTGGTGGTCGGAAATTCTCGTATTTTCGTATTTGCGAAAATGATATCTTAGTTTGAACGAGGTTTCAAGTTTTCGTTACTAGTGATTATCAAAACTGGTGTCTGGTGTTGAAATTGAACGAGGTTCAAATTTTTGTTATTAGTGACACTTAAAACTGAACGAGATTCAAATTTTTGTTATTAGTGATTTTCAAAACTGGTGTTTGGTGTTGAAATTGAACGAGGTTCAAATTTTTGTTATCAGTGATTTTGAAAACTGGTGTTTGGTCTTGAAATTGAACGAGGTTCAAATTTTTGTTATTAATGGCTTTGTGGGACGAAACACAGGATTGGGATCATTGTGATATATGTATATATATGTATAGATGAACCTGAGGTTAAACAAAATGGCATTTAATTTCCAAATTGTAGTTAGAGGTTAAAAACTCTCGTACTTTCGTATTTCTAGTTCGAAAATCATATCTTGACTTGAAAGTTCAAATTTTGTCTGTCCGTAAATGAAATCGCAGTTTCAAAGTTCTAAAGTTCAAATTTCTGTTACTAGCTGAAAGTTAGGAGGATGGTATTTAATTATCCAGTCGTGTTCGGTGAATTACGATCGAACGTTCTTCACTAAAAGAGCAAACGTGATGTTAAAAGAGGGGAAACGAAAACAATATTTTTCTTCTTTAAAATTCAGTTTCAAGAAAAAACCCCTGTTTCTGTTTCTACTTGGAGGCTAGCCAAGTATGGTATTCGATTATGGAATCGTTCTTAGTGACGAGCGAATGAAAGATGAAATATTATTTGCTCGATAAATATTATTTCATTTTCCTTCTTACGAAGTCGAAGAGAGAGAAAGCAGAAGCGTAGCTTCGTTACAAAAAAAACATTTTTGCGCGGTTTAATCGGTTTTCTTTCTCCGCGCGTGATGAAACAAGCGAATAGTGACTTCTCTTTCAAAGGGGCGAAGAAAATTGCGCACAGGAGGATCTTTTAAGAAAAAAGCTAGAGAAGAAAATTGGGCACGTTCTTTTTGCAACGATATTTTCCGTATGGAAGAAGAGATGAATTCTCAATGATAAAACGATGTTGCAAGAGGTAGAGGAGCAAACATGGTAGAATAATATTTCTCTCGACGATCGGACGTGTAACTGTGTGTAACGATTACACGAACGTTAAAGACGACTCTTCTTCGTTCATCCGTGTTGCTCGGAGGTGCGGTGTTGTTAAAATAAGCTTCGAGTCTGCAGTCTTGGAAAACGCTGTTCCAGCTTTTACGTCTTGAGCCTCAAAGCTTTAAGCGTCGAGCCGTGAAAGCTGAAATTCTCGGCGCTTGAATCCTTAAACTCGGTGGCTCGAGCTGTCTAAATTGTGTCAAATGTCACACACACACACACGTCGATGACAGTAACGTTTGTTACTCGCACCAGAAACCTTAAAGCTTAAGCCAAGTTTCGAAGATTTTAGTTTTAAAGGTTTCTTGAAGCAAGCTCGAGCTTCGTCCAACAATAGTCTTAAAGACTCAGCCTTTAAAAATTGTATCTTCGAGCTTCGAAGATTCGAGGTTTTTACATCGTAGTAGTCGGTCGCAGCAGATGTGCAATTTGATTACGTTGATCGTTGTGGAAACGTACATTTTTTATCTATTCTCGCGAGGAACGAAGATCGAAGGTTACGCAGGAAATGAGAGTACTAGTAGAAGAGGATAATCCCATTTTCGACTAATCTTAAGGGGAAGTAGTGAAGTCACTGTTCACGAGATAGGATGACCAGGTCGTCGACAAATTTTGGAGAGCTTGCTACTTTGTGCAAAAAATTTTTAACCCGGAACGTCAACCAGAAACATTTTTTATCAAACAGTCTTATAAATACCAATAATTACGAGTGTTCTTGTAAACGTCATCAATCACGAGTGACTTGTTGTTGGAATCACTCTAAAATATTTAATTAGAACGGTTAGCGTGAAATATTTAATTAGATTGCTCGGATGCAAAAAGTTGCGCAACTTAATGTATCAAACTTACTAAAGTAATTGTTACTAGAAGTTATTTGACGATGTTATTATTCAAATTTGGTTATAGAAATCGATCTTGAACGAAGAGGAACATCATCCTCGGCATCTGCAAAATCTATCGAAATTTTTTACCACGCAGCTTAAGTTGTTTTCTTTGAAGACTGCCTCTTAAATTTATCCGCAGCCTTCAGAACCATCTGTTTTTCGTACTGACACGATTTTCCTACCACCAGAGATCTTCGTGTCACGTTATTCATGAACCCTTTAAATGGCCTAAAAAAAAAAAAGATCTATTTCTGTACTTCATGTAATCCCTCGATCAAAAGTCGCCAAGAGTAATCCCACACTCTGTAAAGCAGATTAACTTCTTCCTTGTAAATTGAAATCCAATCACAATTTTCGTGATTCTCGCACTGGCTATTGAATTCATCACACAAATTCGAAATCTAGCTATCTGCAGTAACTTTGAAATCGTTGAAGTTTCAATTTTCTTGACGTATGACCTCATGTTCTTTTATCTATAGAAGTACTCGCACGCTCGATGAAAGATTATCTATATTTTAAGTTGTAACCTGAAAAAAAGTACAACAAATGACTCCTAAGACATTAAAGATTATTTTTCATGACTTAATCTACTATGATCTTGAAGATTCATGTCTCTTCTCTGAAAACTTGTTGTACGATTCTCTTTTGTCATTTTATTCAATTCTGAGCCATTTTTATTGAATTTAATTGAATATTAAAGTATTTAATATAATTTTAGTATTTTGTAATTAAATATTTTAATATTTTAATTGAATATTTTATATAAAGTATTAAATTTCTTGAATTTGTGTCGTTTAATTCTAATGTTCAATAAAATAATGAAACGTTCAATAAAATAATGAAAAAAGAAATCGTACAATCACAGTCGTACAATTTTAAGGGATCGGTGTAAAGGGAAGACTTCGATTTTAATATATTATTATAGGTCCATTAATATAGAATCTATTAATATACTACTAATATAGATCTATTAATATAGAATTATTATAATAGATCCAGTTAGGAAAAACATTTTTCACTGATTTTAGAGGCGCTTCAGTTTTTACAATTTTCGACAACGAAAGCACCCCTGCCGCATGATGTTAAAAACATGTTTGGAAAAAGTCAAACTTTAGATTGTAAGAGTATAAAGATTTTAAGCTTTGAAATGAGACCAAGTAGATTCTTGCATGATTCTCTTTGACAAACTTATGGTAGTTTAAATGATCGACAAATTTTTCATCGTTAGTGGTGTTTAATCATTATCAAAACGACGATACGTATCATTCTAAATTATCTCTTTTATCCGTTCATTAATATCGGAAAATATTACAAAAATTTAACGAAAATTCGTTCAGCTCACGTGTGATACAAATATTGAAGCAGAAGCTGATCATTCGGTAAATCTTTTGAGAACTTTACTATCTAGACACGGAACGAACGATGTGAAACTTCAGTTAGTTTGTTGGCGCGTGACGTCGATGGGCGGCGGAAGTTTCGATTGTGCTCGCGATGTTAATCGTCGTCACACGTTGGATTAATCGATGCAGTTTTGTTTTTTCCTAGCTTTCAGCATCCTTTTTCATTCCTCTGTGATTGGTTAACTGCGTTGCCGCTGAATTGGCATTAATAACGATCCGCGCGGAGGGATTCAGCCGCGAGCGCGATATTTATCGGCTGTTCGCTGATTTGCGAAATAGAATTTGCGTACGCGCAATTACCGCGGCTGTTTGTTTCTTCGCGGAGTAATTACGTTATCAACGGACCGCGCTGTCGAAATCGTTTCAATTTGGCAGTTCGAGCGAAGAAGTGTTTGAAAATAGTGAGACTTGCTCTTTTCGTTCTACTCTTCGTCAAATTCGCGAGTTTGATTGTTTTCAGTTAGGTTCCCTTTTTTCTTTTCAAATTGTTGTACAATCCTAATTCGAGCGACGCTCGAAAATTTCACACGAAAAGTACTCGAATTGAAATTGAAATCAATGTAAACTTTAACACTAGAACTATCGAGTGGTCAAAATGACCAATTCATATACTACAGATGCGAAATGGTGTATTTTTAGAGGCTTAAATGATTTTTTTTTTTATGAAATACACGAATAAAAGTTTGTGTATTCCATTTTTTCACTTCAATATCTCTGATCAAAATTCTATGCTTTAGCCCTTAGGTAGTTCTACTGTTAATGTAATTAAGATCAATGTTGTGATTACTCAGAAAATTAATATCAGATTTCATTTTATAATCCTAGAACGGGTATACTTACTGACTCAAGAGTCATCTCTCATTGGTCACGTGTTAATAAGAAATCCACTAATCGTCCCTGTCGGTGATTGATTCGGAGCTCGTGACGAGCTTAACTCGCCTTTTCCAATATTCACCTAATACCCGCTTGTTCGCTGAATACTCGCGACTCTTATAGGCGATTCGAGCTGGCTTCCTATCGGTAACTGTGTGTTAGCGTCGCGGATCTTCTTTGCAATCTCAACGTACGGCTTCGAATGGAATATTTCACAACCTCGTCATTGATTTTTCTGTTCGATCCGCCAGGTACAGCTTCGCGTTTTCAGTTCAGCCGCGCAAGCATGGAAACGGTCGTTGATGAAGAATTAAACGCAAAGTTTCGCTTCTATAAATCTTCGAGTGCAATTTGCCCTCGCCGTAAAGGGAACAAAGAAAATCCGCCACGAGCGTAGTTTGCCCGTAATAAAAATTTACAATGCCAACGTTTGTTTCGCGGTAATGCCACGATGAGGAAAACCATTGGTTTTTATCGGGCAAACGGTCAGGACTCGACGTATACATCGTATCGTTATTTAGAAAAACACTCAACCGTGTAATTTTGCTTCGAAAACGAAAATCGTGGTTACGAAATATTTATTTCCCGAATTTGTGATTGTATTGAGTAGTAGTAAATGTAAAACCTGCTATTCAATGATTCCAACATGTTTCCTCGTCTATTGTTCCCAGAATGAACATTTTCATCGGACCGTATACGTGTACTGTCGATTCTGCCTGACCGAAGTGTAATGTTAAATGCAACGTGATACAATTTCTTTTTTTATGGTTATAGAACAATGGATTGTTCGGGCTAAAGAAAGTTCACTCCGCTATTGCTTATTCTTTCGTATAACAGGAATTGATGTTCGTAGATTTCCATTATGAGGAGCTCAAAAAATTTTTTGAAAGCGATTCGTTCGCCTGAGATGATTGAAAAATTGCAGTGACTTTTAAGTAAAATTAATATATATTTATTTTATATTGTGTTATTTTTATTATTTATATTAATATATATTTACTTTGTATTATATAATATATATTATTATATATATTATTATGATAATATTATATGATATATTATATATATTACAATTATATAATATATATTTAATAAATTTGAACGCTTCAAAATTCATTCAAAATAGAATGTAAACTATTTCAGGTAAGTGAATCTATTAACATACTGTAACGAATATATCCAAGAACGTATACGGCAACATATACGACCGCTAGAATCGCGAAAATAAGTTTCTTAACGACTTGGATGTGATACCTAAACTCGTACTTGTTGGATGTGATAAAAGTCGAAGCACGCGGCGCGACTGGGAAAACAGATGCCGCACCCGGTATCGCAGCGTACAGCTAGAGAATCGATTAGGAATATCCGAAAGTTTGGGCCGCAACGCGAATAATAATCAGAAACACGAGTCCTTGTACAAAACCAAAATAATCCAGCGGATATTCAGCCACGTTGAAGTTGAACTTGGCGCTAAATTGAAAAAGTTGAGTTGATCGTTATTATTTTCACGCGGCCTATACTGCACGCGTGAAGGATCTTTGTATTAATTTTCAATGAAAGTATAATATTTACTCGATTTTGGTATTGGCTACTGTAACGTACGATCAGTTGCAAGTTTGTTAGATTTAATCCCTTGTAATGTGTCTGACATCAAAGGATTAATTCCCCTTAACACGTTGAATCCTATAGCACGATCGATTTATATTCGTACATGGAGTACGCAAAATTTTTAATATCTACTATATAAATATTACTATAGTTACTTAGTAACTATTACTATAATATATAAATACATATTATTATAGTTACTTAATAACTATTATACAGTATATAAATATTACTATAGTTACTTAGTAACTATTACTATAGTATATAAATATTACTACAGTCACTTAGTAACTATACAAATATTTAAATTTTAAAGTTTTATTCTTGCGCCAAAATAATATACGGTACATCATTCTGAGATAATCAACAATCCTTTGTTCAACATCGACGAAATAAATAAAATGATTGAACAGTCAAATATATTAGTTATTACAATATATCAGTTATTAATATTAACGTATCAATTATTATTAATATCGAAACGTTTCATTCTCAACACAAAGGTCCCAAATTCTGTCCAATCTAGAAACGATCGGAACGTTCGTACAAGTACCTAGGCCTCGATTAAATCTCGCAATATTCGTCAGTTTGCGAAACTGATTCGCCGGAAGCGATGGTTCTTGCCCTCGCGAACGTACCAACGTGATAAACATGATAAATCTGGCCAACTTGGTGCGCGTTTATTGTCGAAGAGGCGACTCCGCGTGCAGATGAAATTGGATTCCCCCCGTTTGCAAACTCCGCGTATCCCCGGAAGCGCGCGTGGCCACGCTGCGCGGAATTACGTTTCTCACGCTGCGAAACGATATTCGCGGGCCGCTAGCGATAACTTCTGGCTGGACGCGGTGTGTAACGTCGCTCGTGCGTCTTCGTTTCCGGACAGACAAGCTGCCGGAAACCGGAGAGAGCCGGTGAAACACCGGCGAGAAAGGGAGCCGGACAACTTGATTTGAAAAGTTTCACGCTGCGCAACGGGCTGGGCGACCGAAATTGCGTCTCTGGAGGCGCGTCGTTGAAACACTGAATTGGAGAACTGGCGCCGATTGCTTCGACTGTTAACGACGCTCACTTGTATCGATCGTGTATCCCTTGGGATTCGAAGGACCGCACATTGTCGTTGGGAAATGGCTAACTCCGCTTGGTTTACACTGTCTTTGTTTTTCAATAAGTCCGATGGCTTCTGCCAGATACAGAAAGCTTGGTTTGTCCGAAGTACAGTTTAAAGAAAGTCGATGGTTCATAAAATTCATATTTCGTGAAACTTTGGGACTGCGTGGTCCTTAGAAGGGATAAGGATGCTAACTGGAAATTATAAATGACACTCGGAAGTAAAGACGAAAGTCTATTCAATCCTGAACTGCAGCGCTTTTGAATAAACCTCGAATTGTACAATTGTATTCTTTACAACTGAGTTAGACTGAGATACATTTAACCAAATATTGACTGATGATTAGCTTTTCAATTTGATTGCTACCTTGTGTGTTCCTCTGACTATTTCACTTTGTGTTCTGATGTGATTTTTTTCAGAAGGAGGAAAGCGTAACTTCTTTCTAAGGAGTTGTGGAGGATGTGTTAAGATCAGAAAGTATGGAAGGCTTTCGAAATGTCTCATTGCCATTTATGAGAGTAACTCGGGTAGGATACCAGTTCAGAGAAACTGTGCCATTGCCTGCATGATACTTTGGATATACGCACGTGTTTATGACGTGGCAATTTTATGGTGCGGAAGACCTCATTGCACTTGAGGTTGAAATTTATCACCTAGTTTGGAGTTTCCTAAGTGGCTTATATCAGCGAGTTCTACGCATGTTCTACGAATGTTTCCGAAATTCCTAATTGGAATGATTTCTGTCATAAGTGGATTCCGCGTAAAGGAATGACAATTATAGTTTTTAGAGAAGAACTAACTGGCTGCCCGTGAACCATTGCCCCTATTTTTCTGATCGCTAGCGCTGCCCCCTCCACTGCAATCGATGCAGTGGAGGGGGTAGCGCTGACGAGGAGGAAAGTGGGGGTAAAGACTCACGAGCCACCAGTTAGCTACCTCTGTTTTAGAGGTTTTTATTCTACTTTACAACCGTGGCCAATGTCTCTAGATTTGATGAAAAAGAGTACTACTGTTTCAGAGGTTTTTATTCTACTTTACAACCGTGGCCAATGTCTCTAGATTTGATGAAAAAGAGTACTACTGTTTGAGAGGTTTTTATTCTACTTTACAATCGTGGCCAATGTCTCTAGGTTTGATGAAAAAGAGTACTACTGTTTCAGAGGTTTTTATTCTACTTTACAACCGTGGCCAATGTCTCTAGATTTGATGAAAAAGAGTACTACTGTTTCAGAGGTTTTTATTCTACTTTACAACCGTGGCCAATGTCTCTAGATTTGATGAAAAAGAGTACTACTGTTTCAGAGGTTTTTATTCTACTTTACAATCGTGGCCAATGTCTCTAGGTTTGATGAAAAAGAGTACTACTGTTTTAGAGGTTTTTATTCTACTTTACAATCGTGGCCAATGTCTCTAGGTTTGATGAAAAAGAGTGCTGCTGCTCCTGGCACGTCTTTTTGTATTTATATTTTTTCGCAAATCGAAGAGAGGGTGAAAGGAACGCAAATGACCAACTATTGGAATTTGCCCCGTGAATGTAAAAGTGTTCGCAGATTACTTTACGAGGACTATAACTCAGTGTTAGCACTGAGCTAATATTGTCAAGTCTGATTCGTCATCCAACAGCGTTACATATCGTTGGCCTTAACATCGACAATGGCTACCTCGATGTGGATTTATCGTAGTTGCACAGCTGAATTTTTGGATAAGGTAGCAAAGTATCGTACTTACGTTGTAACGTATTTGTCACGTGAAACGAGCCACTGTTTACTTTTCTCGTTGCAAAATTCGCATAAATATTTACGTTGCGAATAGATCTCGCGGATCTTTACGAGATAATGTATATTTTCACAGCCGCGGGCAAAGAAGCGGAGATTTGTTGCATCTATTAAAAATTATAATGAATATCCCACTTTGAATATTTCGGTATTAAACGTTTGCATATTAAACGCGTTCCGTGCATCTATGCATCTTTAAATTTCGCATAAATGCGTTAAATTGTAAGTAGAGGTTTACGGCGGAGAGGCAGGAAAAATAAAAAAAAATTGACCAAGGGCTCGTCGTCAGAGGAGCTGTAAATAAACCGAGAATAACGTAAAGTTGAGAGTAAAATAGAAAAGTTGAGAGTGCTCTGTTGGGAGTGAAATAGAAAACTCGGTAGTAAAATACACGATGCGGTAGCAGGATTTAAGTTCACTTAAACAGCGTTTTTGTCGCGACAGCATCATCAGATGGATCACGATTTAAGTGAAAGTTTCATTTGGTTGGTTCGTTTGTGGCTTTGGAACTTTCTCACGCTCTCGTTGACATTTATTTCAACGTCTCGGCGAAGTTTTTCTTGCCGATGATGAAGGAGACTGCTTGTTTCTCTTGGTATTCTTGCAGACATTTTGGAAACTTTATAGAGAATGATAGCAACGCATGGGCGACGCACGAGTGCTTAGACGATGCAAGGTAACAGATACTTGGAGGAAACTCTTGTGCTAGTTTTATACTTATATCGAGAATACTCGGAAACATACGATAATACCGCTTAATTTCGTTCAGAGAGACTATTAAAAACATTCTTGTTGCTTTAGTTTGATTATTTCTCTGAGAGTATGTTATTGTTCGTTACTTCTTCGAACACGTGGTCTCTTCGATTCTTTACGAACAGAATGAGGTTCAACTTTTTATCAGAAGAACTTCTTCCTTTAAGATCCTTTACTTCTGTCACAGTGAATACTGTTGCCAAGAATACGAAAACGAAAAAGTTGATGATACGTAGTACCCTTTCGCCCAATTATGGAACTGATCGTTGCACGGCACGTTACGTGACGTGAAATTGATATGGCCCGCATATTCGTGTCACTTTCCATCTATTTCCCCGTTTATTTATCGCTTCGCGAGTCGTGCATCGTGACCCCTTATCGGATTTCTTTTCAGCTGAAAAACTGAAGCATTTTTTTTGTTTGGAATATCCAGGAGAGGGAGAGATTTCTCGTAAAACAATTCTGTATCTCTGATGGAGATTTCCGAGGTTTTATCCAGCTACCTTATTCTAACAGCCAGAAACGCTTGTTAGTTTTATATTTATTGGACTTGCTGTTTGAAATATTCATAATTCGACTGTTGCGTCGCATATTTACCAAGATATTTCGTTCGTTGTTGATCAGTGTAATTAAGAAGAACGAATAAATGGAACGGAGAGACTCGTATTATCAAAGAAAGCGCTGTCGCGCTTTTCAATTATATTCTATCTTTCTCTCTGAGTTCTTTCATTCTCGAATAAAAATCAAGATATCTATCTAGGAATCTGTCTATCGCAGCCATCAAAATAGAGCTGCGACTAACGAAAAAATAACAGCCAGATTGTAAGAGAGAATGATCTTCAAACTTCTTTACTCTTTTAATCGTGCTTAGTTTCTTTGCACACACGGGACCGTAATTTATATATAATTAAAAAAAATATATATATAAATATGATAAAAATATAAAAATATAATATATATAAATATAAAAATATATAAATAATAATAAAAAATATATATATATATATATTCGTCTACGATATTTTTAGATGTCAATATTTTTTGCATCGTATCGTCACATCAAGTAAATAATTTTCGTCGAGAAGTTCTCAGTTCGAAACTTTCTACGGCACGCGACTCTTTATTCTCGTTTCGCCAAGCTGGTTTTTTTTTATCTTCTGACGATGATCAACGATCGAGATCAACGTTTGAAGTCAGACAGCTGTCTTACACGCGTTTCTAGCTGAAACTGAAGTTAATAAAAGCCCGGCTAAAAGCGGGACACAACGGTTTACGGGTACCGACCGAAATTCGCATAATTGCCGCTGCGTGCACGTGAAATTTAATTAATTCTCGCCGTGGCATTTAGGTTAATTATAAGCAATGCATACTGCGTCACGTTGTACTCGTAAATTTGCTTTCGGTAACTTTGGCCAACTTATTAACGCGCTTCGACCACGCTGCGGGGCAAACGGAGTGCCCTTTATCAACAAGAATCCAAGAAATATTCACAGCTGGCACGGGCATTAGAAAAACAGCCACTTTTCCCAGCTTTCCCCTTTGTCGTCCCTTCCTTCCTCGCCTGTAACTTCGTTTGTTGAAATTGTATTGTTTCCATCTCTTTCCCTTTTCTCTTCTTCCCTCTTTTGTTTCCAGCGAATCGGTTTTTTTCTTCGAGGATCGCTGCTAGCGACCAGAACGATTCGCCAGAATAGGTATTATCTTCTTTCTGCGCATGGTATTATATTTGCTCCGAATTCCGAATGCTTTAAAATTTGCTCTTCAGTTGTACAATATCTCTCGACGATGAGAAATTCTGTAGTTTCTCGTTTCGAATCTCGCGAAATTTCGCAACAGATTTTAATCTGGTAAAATTCATACGTACTGGAAACCCTCGATTTTCTAATTTTTTAAATAGTTAGTCAAAAAATCCTGTTCACTCTCGGTCGCTTGTTTATCTTGCCAATCACTCGTAATGTTACAATTGTCCTTCCTCATCTTATCTGTCGTTCATAATTTTTACTCTTTGTTTTCGATTAAAATAAAAAAAATTACGAATTTCCGGTCAAGTAATGCTGTGATGGTTTCGACAGGTAAAAAAAAAAAAAAAAAAAAAAATGAAGAGGGATATCCTAAACGAAATTTCTAAAGGCCTCAAACGAATCCACCTCTCACCCTTCGTTCTCTCGAGCATTCACGTCCGTCCGCTTCCATTTGCTCCTTTCTCTTTAGTCGCGCGGTTTCTCGTTAGGCGTCGAGACAGCCTCTCATTACCGGTCATCCGTCGTGTAAGAGACGTAAATAAGAAAAGCAGACTGCTCCGCACACCGACTCGTCGCCGACGAATTTCCGAAAGTCCAGCGAGGGACACTCGTCGAAACGCTTTGCACAGAGATCTCGAGAGGAAGCGTTAATTTGCCGCGTCGATCCGATTATTCGTGAAATTCGTTGCTCACTTCCAATTCTATCGATCCTTCCTTCCTTTCGTTTCGCATGGGGAAAGATAGATACTTCATTTCATTAATTTCTTCTTGCGTGTCTTGGAAAGTCTAGGGAGATCAGCTTTTCAATTTCTCCCTGCTCGATTTAAAAAAAGATAGACGTAATAGTCTCTAACTACTTCACGGAACTTGAATAACGCTCGATGAACGAAGATGGAATGACGATGACTAAAGGGATTTGTTGATATTTCAGAAATCGTTTTTTCTTTTTTCTCAAGAATAGAATGTCGGCGAGTATTTTTGTTTGAAAAGTAACTTTTACTTGAAGCTGACAAGTAAATTCTGTTAAGAATTTATTACTAATTACAGAAAATTCGCTTCAGAATATTTGATTTTAATTATCAATAAAAATTCACGCGTGAATCGAAGCTACTCTTCAATAGGTTATTTTTAATCTATACTATAAACCCACGATTCAATACGTAGTATATAGTGGTTGTTTAGAAGTTACTAATTTCTACATAAAATTTATTACAATATTAATAAAATTATTATTATTGTATTAAATATATTAAATTTATAAAGAAGTTTAGAGATATATAATTCATAAACGAACTTTCATTGATAGTTAACGTTGAAACCAATTTCGTGGATTTAGGAGAGATTTTGCTTAGTACCCACTGTAAATACGGAATCGTCATGAAAGATATGCAACAGTCGTTTAGAGATAAACATAATTAGTTTTTGCACGGTAGAGAAGTTTGTACGTTATGTTTCACAACAGCAGTTGCAATTTCCCGCCGCAAGGCCACAAGGGTAACAACGAATTAGATAACAATAATAACGGGACAAAACGCGGAGTAATAACGTCGCTGTTTTCATTTGAAGAAGAGTATCGGTGAACTTTCCACGGCGCGTCCAATTCTCTATTCAGATCTCCCTCCGTTCGTGGATACGAACTTCTCACTTCAGACCGCCGGTCTCTTTTTAGCATTTTTTCCTTTCCCTTGAATGGAGGGGCGGGGGGGAAGAGGGATTATTAATGACGGAAGTTGGGCCGGATTTTACGCCGTGAGAACTTATTTTCTATCCCGTCCAACTCCTTCACTCCTGCCTCACCTTCGTTTTGAAATTTCCCCCCCCCCCCCCCGAGTCTTTGCAACTTCTGTCCTTGCTACCAAACAGAGAAACAGGAATGTGCTTTTCGTTACAATAACGAGGTGTACTTGAATCGATATGTGAGTACGATAGTTTTGGAAATAGTTGTGGAAGAGTTTTGGTAATGCGAATGTCGACTTTGAAACTCGGTGGTGCGAAAGTGGCGTCTCGCTTTTTGTTCGTATAACTTTAAGATCGCGAAACTTTGCGTTTCAAATGATTAATTAAATTGTTTTTGTAAACGAACGAGGATCATTTTTTATGCTTCAAAGTGTTTACAGTTGGACAAATGACGTTTCTTTTTTGAGAAACTTTTGGAAAGAGAAACAAGAGAGAGAGAGAGAAAGAGAGAGTTTGAAGAAGCAATATTTTTAAAAGTTCGCCCTAGTTTCGACCGAGTTTCGAGTTCTCCAATTTTCTGGATTTTTATTTGCTACCAGATGGAAAAACAGGAGTTCTCTTTTTGTTACGATAACCGATACGGATATAGGAATTGCATATGGAATTGAATTGATGTATCGGCATGGTAATTTTGGAAATGGCTCGTCGAATGTGAACATCTGTCTGATGAAATATCATTACTTTAATAATATACACACACATATATATATATATATATATATATATATATATATATATATATTACTTTAATTATATATTTATATGTTATATATTACTGTAATTATATTATTTAATTATATATATTAGATATTATTGATTTATATTATTTGCGTGAATTAAAAAGAGATTTTTCTGTTGGTTGGAAAAAGAGAATTCGAAGAAGGAATGGTTACGAAAGTTTGTTGTCTTGACCGAGTTCCAAGTTTTCCAATTTTCTGGTTTCTCATTTGCTTTCGGATTGTCAGTTCCGTGAAAATGGAAAGCTATGACGCTGTTTCCTCTTCCCGATCGTTTGATCTCCGTCGCTTCTCTGCCGTGAAATGAAACTAACTCTTTGTAATTTTGCCTGACATTTCAACGTCTTGAATCTATCGTTTTGAAACACTTGTTAAATTTACTAAAATACCTCTTTTAATAATTTTAAAAACGTCTTTTCGATGCTGCCGAAAATTCGAGACTTGCTGTTATTCCGCGATTGTGAAACTCGTTATTAAACTCTTCCAAGTTCCTTTGAATTTCAATGAAATTTCCGTATGGTGGATTTAGGGTAACACGGGAGCCAAGATTGATTATACGGCGGCACGGAGGTATTAGGTTTGTGGGATCTTGTAATAGATCAAAAACATTGGACAATAAATCGTTTATTCTGGAAAATTCTCCTCTTCGACGATGTGGAGTATATAGCGCGTATAGTAATCGATTGAGAAAATAAACATCTGTTTGCAAGCATAACATGCGTTGATCGATTGACAACGTTAGAAGATTGTCAATCTTCAGTGACCTTATTTATCGTCTCGAAGCTGGAAGTGGTATAAAAAATAAAATAAATAAAATAAATTTACGTGTAATAAAAATCTTTGTGATTCTTGGAATAATCTATGATTGGAATACAATGTCACGACGAATATAATTAAATTAAATTATATGAACGAATATGTCGGCTATTTTAATGGAGAATGAACGTAAACTACAATCTTAAGCTGCAATCTTAATAAAACAGGGATTTTCTTAATCTTTTAAGGCCATCGCCAGCCACATACGTATATCTAAACTCGTAAACGTCAACTCTAACCCGATATCTCTCGTTTGTGCTAAAAATCTCGGCATGGCGTGGCATTTCAATTTCTCTCTCTCTCTTTTTCTCGGCGATCGAAGCGAAAAGCCGAAGGAATAATTCAGACGAGAGGTAAAATTTCCCCGATCAATCGAGCAAAATGCCTCTTGTAATAACCTGTCAGTGAGCGGGGTCGTTAAAGTAGAATAGGATCAATCTTGATCGGACAAGTGGAACACCCGCCCGTATCCTGCGCGACAAGTAGAATTAGATTATCGCCGAGTCAACGAGTGGAACGGAGACGTCCTTGTGCGCGCACAAGTAGAATAGACGGACGCGTGACGAGTCAAGTAGAATGTCTCCCCGGTGTGGCCAGCCCCGATTCGAGCACACACACAGAGAGAGAGAGAGAGAGAGAGAGAGAGAGAGAGAGAGAGAGAGAGAGAGGAGGCCGGGCTCTGCCCGGGCCAATTCAATTTTCAGGCCGAATAAACGAACGTTGAAACTCGGTGGCGAGTCGGTGGAAGCGTATGTCGAGGGGGCCTGGTTAATCCGGTAAATGAAGAGGAGCCCGCTGAGATTTAGCGAATTAACTGGTGGGGAAAACCTAACCCGGCGACTTGTGTTAATTCGCCGAATTAATTGGATCCCAATCAAATTTCATCGGGTTTGGGCATGCAGGTTTCGCCGACGATTTTCACCTCGTCGTTGCGTTGCTTCTCGTTCGGTGAACAACGCGCGCGCGACTGGAGCTGGAATAAAGTCCAAGCGAATCTCGCAGCCAGCGGCAGGATCGACGATGGATCATCCTCCGGATTTTCGGACGCAGGAGTGCCTCGATTTATTGGCACGTGTGTTTCAGAGGCGGCTGGAAGGACAATCCTTTGGCGAGTATACAATCGTTTGGTATGAAAATGAAATTCTATTGGATTTCTGGTGAGCGGTTAGCTTTTTTGTCAAAATGAAATCTAGCAGATTTGAAATGTTCGATGAAGTTTGAGAAGGGCGATATTTTGGCTCGTAGAGCTTTGAAACGAACATTTGACGAAGCGATGGTATCGAACCCTTCTTTTCATATTACCGTCGCGTAATTCATGCAGTTTCTTTTAAATTGGTTCAGGTCAGATAAGATCGGCAGACAGATCGCTGATATCTTGCGAAACTTTTAGAATCAGATATTTTTACTCCGTTCTTGTTTTCCATCGGCGCTACCCGAAATATATTTAGATATCTGCCTGAAATTTCAACCAGCATCAGTCACTCAGAATCGGCTCGAGTGGCACGGAGAAAGACGAATTCATACATTCTTCAATCGCGTAATTGACTTGACATCGATCCGTGCTACCATTCGTTTTAACATTTTAATATTCTGGCTTTGTCTTCCATCTTCGTACCTCGGGAAGGAAATAAATCTAAAAATAATAACGGAGAGCACGCAGAAAAAACATTTTTCATCTCGCGGATATTCAATTTCTTATGTAATTAATATTTATTGGTGTTGGAAGATTTATAAATGATAATGGAATTTTAAATATAATATTCTTGTAAATTATATTTTCAAATTTTTTCGTTATAATAATTTAATTTGGTGAAGATTTTCTTTTAATGTAACCAATTTTTTGACGAGATTAATGGTATTAAAATTACAATATAATAAAATGATTATTAAGAAAATTACATAATTTGGGAAATAGAATAATTTTATTATTGAATAAATATAATTATCATTGTGAATTTAAAAATTTTTTTACCATTAATAAAAATTTATGTTTGTTTCTCGTAAATTAATTATACAAATAAGCAGCGCGACGCAGAGGTCTCAATATAAAAGTTCCATCGCACGGAAGAATCTCCACACGACGAGGAGCGGGCTTGTCTTTCGACACAGGTGTCTGAGAACAATACCAGCACGCTGTTCGTGGTAATTAGGTTAATTACGAGAACAGTAGCGTCAATGCGTGGCGTCAACGCCGCTACAAAGACGGTAATTGCGATGGTCGATTTGAGAAAAGGGGAAACGTCTATGGTGGGCCAGTGGGATAAACACACTTCATCACAACACGTGTCCCAATTAAAACGTCGGCACGTGTGGCAACGTTTATCAGTTTCTCGATTCTCCATCTTTTTTCAACCCTCATTTCGCAAGCTATTCACACGCGTGCACAACGGAGCTTTTCATCGCGCCGAAACGAATTACCTCGTGCCGCGGTAGTTCTCATTTTCGATCTGCTGAAATGACTCGATAACGAAAACCACCGGCGTTTCGAGGTTATTTGAGGATTCGCCCGTTTCGGTGTCGTTGAAAACTTGGAGTCGAGTATTCGGTTATCTCGATTCGTTGTGCGCGGCTTTTTAATTACATAGTTCCACTCGATCGCGCTGCTTATTAATTATCCAATGTTTCCTTTAAATGAATACGCCCCTCGCGGGAGCTCCTCCGTTTGCAATAATCTGGTTTCCCGATTGGAGCTTCAAATTTCCACGGGGGTATTTCAATTATTAAAATACCCAAGTTAATTAATAAATCTGACAGTACGTGCGGAAGAGAGGTGGATCCGGAATGAAATGGAGAAACGTGGAAAAATGGGCTACAATGGGTATTAATTAACTATTGTAATTAATCTTCAACCTGTTTCTCGTAAGATTTGGGAGGGAGGGGGGGGGGGAATTGAATTATTTGCGAATTACTGGCTCGATGTTGTGCAACAGAAGCACAGTTCTATAAATCGTGTTATTTTATAATTATACATAGCAACAATACGTGATACTATGTATGGCATATGTGTATTCTATACATAATACAATATATTAGTTATTATATTAAATAGTGTAAATATACACAGTCAATAATACGTGATAATTTTAATTATGTTAAAAGATGAAATAATAATATCAGTAACACAAAGTTCGAATCGAGGTACTATTGATCGAAACCATGGAATAATGGGAATTTTCGTATGACAATAAAATCTTCAAAATTCATAAATCTTTCATCGCTGAAATAAAATGATACAATCAGTAATGCTGTAAAATTCATCGCAGTGTTGTTTTACTTGCTCGTCACGTCAAATAATTTGCAGTACTAAAAAATTCTCTTCTATTTTCTACATACTTCTTTCTCTCTGTCTCTCACTTCGATAATAAATCACAGCCAGAGTCAATGATTAGTTGTCAACAATGACTTATATCATTCGCGTAAATAAACAATTGTATCGTTCGCTGAAATAAATTTCATCTTCGACGAATTTCATTCTCCGATTTCTACGAGTAAAGCCAGTTAATTAATCGCGACCACAATCGATAATCAATCAATACCAGAACCAATGCTATCCACGACATCGAACGACCGCAACGTTCAATATCATCTATGTACACTGTCTTATTATCGTTCCAAAAAAAGCATTTCTTGATCCACCACGCGTTTCCTCGTTGAAGCGAAGAAGAAGGGAAGTGATCGCGGTGAAAGTAAAAATTTTCGCAGAAATTCTCGGTGGTTTTGATTTTCTGGTCGTAACGCGACGCTGCGGGTTTATGATTAAAAGAGAAAAGGGAGAAAAAGAAAAAGAAAGGGAGAGAGAAAAACTGCAGGGACGATAGAGCACGTCAAACGCGGTCCTTCTGCAGAATTTGAAGTCCGGCTTTAACTCGTGGCGAGGATCAATATTCGGCAGCTCTCCAGAACCGTGAGCGAGTTTCTTTCTACCCTCTCCGTCGTTCCCCTCCATCGTCCAGCCTCCCTTTTACTTTTCTCTCTCTTAGCCACGTAAATACTTCTGCCTCCCTTTTGCGCCGTATTTTCTCGTCCGCCTTCGGTGGTTTGCCTTTCTTCACGAATCTTCTGGCCTCGTCTTCTTCCAAACCTTTTCTCCTGAGATCTCCGTCCCTTCCATTAGTCTCCGTTTCTTTTTCCTTTCTTTCTTTTCCTTTTTTTCTTTTTTACTATCGTTACTTCAACGCCACACGTTACGTCCAAATGGAAATAATCTTTTTCATTTTCCCTTTCGTGTCTTTTCTCATACTTTTGTTTCTGGATTCTTCGAGACTTCTTCTCGTTAATTCGAATCGGCAGTAATTTTTCCTCTTTTTCTTTTGGAAATAATTTTTCTTCACGTTTTCTTTGGTGCCTTTTCTAATATTTTTGTTTCTGGATTTTTTGAATAGGCTTTTTCTCATTAGTTTGAATTGGGAGTAATTTTTCCTCCTTTTCTTTTGGAAATAATTTTTTTTTCACCTTTTCTTTCGTTCCTTTTCTAATATTTTTGTTTCTGCATTTTTTGAATAGGCTTTTTCTCATTAGTTTGAATTGGGAGTAATTTTTCCTCTTTTTCTTTTGGGAATAATTTTTTTTCACTTTTTCTTTCGTGCCTTTTCTAATATTTTTGTTTCTAGATTTTTTGAATAGGCTTTTTCTCATTAGTTTGAATTGGGAGTAATGTTCCCTCTTTTTCTTTCGGAAACAATTTTTTTTCACCTTTTCTTTCGTTCCTTTTCTAATATTTTTGTTTCTGCATTTTTTGAATAGGATTTTTCTCATTAATTTGAATTGGGAGTAATTTTTCCTCTTTTTCTTTTGGGAATAATTTTTTTTCACGTTTTCTTTTGTGTCTTTTCTAATTTTTTTGTTTCTGGATTTTTTGAATAGGATTTTTCTCATTAGTTTGAATTGGGAGTAATGTTCCCTCTTTTTCTTTTGGGGATAATTTTTTTTCACGTTTTCTTTTCGAACCTTTTCTTCTATACCTCTATTTCCAAATTTTCTGAGTACTTATTCTTACCACAAGTGTTTCATGATTCCATAGTCTAGAATCTACCCTCATTCCTGTAGTTTGCGTCTCTTTTCCATTTCATTTGAAATTCCAGCTAAGTACCAAGTAAATGTCAAATGATTCATTCGAGAAAGTTTCTACAACGTGTCATTATCCCACGAAATATCACTCCTGGGACCACAAAAAGATCCCACAAAAAGGATATCGAAATTCATTATTCAAATTTCTCAGAAAATTCATTTCAAAATTCTCAAAAAAGGATTCGGCACGATTCAATGATTTCAACTGTTCTTCAAAAGAAAAAAAAACAACTTCTTTCTCTGAGGACTTCTTTCTCTCGAAATAAATTTTCATTCTAAACGCAGCAATGAATTCAGCAGAGAAAGGGTTAAATATCGTCCTGTAATTAATATCTCTTTGTCTTCCTCCGTTCGTTTCCACCATTTTCTTTCTTTTTTCTTTTTCCGCGTGGCATATATCACGACTATTCCACTCTGACATCTTCATTCAGCGTCTCGGCACAGCGTCCTTTTCTCCGCGACTGAAAGAAGAGGGATGACGGAAAAGGGCCGGGAACGGCTCTCGACGTTCAGCGAACCGGCTACAAATTTTCATTCATCCGTTCGGTCGGCGTCGACTTAACTCTCGACTCTGTTCGATCTCTCGGTCTGCGGCTACCTCCTCTACGCGAAACGCGGGCGCGTCTGTCGATTTCCTCTTTGTTTTCCCCGGATAGCTAGCCCGAAGCTCGTCTGGCACGACGATTTGTATCGTCCGATGTGCCGAAACGATTTATCAACCCACGATCGAACTGAATTTTTCTCCCGTTAGATTTACGCGTCTTGTTTAGCCCGAAGCGACTTTCTGATTTATTGGCCAATTTATACGTCCCGATCTATGAACCTTGAGATCATTTTTGTTAAGATTAATTGGGAATTTTAGAGAGGTTTTCTTCTGTTTGATAAAAGAAGTTTGTCCGTGGCTATCAATGGTTGAATTTCAAGGTTAACAAATTTTTCTTTTTTTTTTCTTTGCATTGTATTCCACTCGTCACGAAGATAAAATATTTAATTTAATAGTTCTTTTGAAAAAATGGCAAAAAAGTTTCTTAATCGTATGACACTTCGAACAGCGACTTTATAGTTTTGAACGCGTGGATCTCTATACGTAATAATTGTATTTCGAGTAATGTTAACAGTTAGTTTTATCAGTTGATTATTTAGACTCACACTGATGCTACAACTATGATAAATCATATGTTAGTGAATTCCAATAAGAACATTACGTAAAATAGACTTCCAAGTCCAGAACCATAAAGCCGCTGTTAGGACGCACGCAGTGTTAAGTGATCAAAAAATTTTTTTACCATTTTTCAAAAAACCTATTAAGTTACGACCTACGGTTCGTAGTACAATGGTGAGAACAAAAATTTTCATCTTGAAATTCAAGCCGTGGAAGTTCGTTTATGATAGCCACGGACAAACTTTTCTTTCCACCTTCTGCATGTTTCGGAGGGATTTTCATAATTTCTTGACGAGACACGAAAAAATGTTTTTTAATTTTCACAAAGGTCTGCAAGGAATTCTGTACGGAACTTGTATAATCGTCGATTAGGAAATTCTCCTTGATTCTCTCGTAGACATAAATTCGTTGTGTTTTACTCGATCCTTACACCTCTTCGTAAAGTAATATTACAGAAATCATGTTTTAAAATTCAGTTGACTCACCGTTAAAATTTAGCAAATTGTTCGTGTACTTTTACGTAAATTGCGAGATTAATGTCTTCCTGTTTATTCAGATTAATATCCTAGCAACAGTTCCCATCGTCTTTCCTCAACGTAAATTTACCAACGTCGAACATTCGTAATTCATCATCGGGTGGTAGACGGAGCGGCATCATTAGTTGTGTTTTACGCTTCACGGCCGACGAGACCGTTGTAATTATTTTTTGGGGCAAATTTATGCGCCTCGTTCTTTGTTTCGTGGCGCACGTCGCGGCAATTTATTATGTCCACGCCGAGAATGGATTTGGCTCAATGCATTGTTCCCCGCCGTTAAAGATGATTTTCGAGCGTCTCGTACGTTTCACTGTGCTTTCGTTTAATTCAATTCGCGCAGTCTGTTTAAGACGAAAGGGGTAAATGTAATATTTACATTTTAATCATTTCACGAAACAGAATAGAATCGCGTGGCTTTGTTCTTGCACGTACGTATATCCGAGTAGTTTTCCAACCTCTGGCGCTGGATATTACACCACGAACAGCTCTGACGAATGAAGACACGTTCGAATAGCTCACGCTGCCCGTTTCGCCTCGGATTTTCGTATCAATCAAAATGAAGGTTGATTTGTTTCGCGGATACAGTGGCTTCTCGCGCGTTATGTTTCGACTCGCGACGATGCTTGAATGGAGACTGATGGATCATCAATTCTTTAGGCAAGTGGAACCGTTGGCTAGCTAATGCCTCGTGATAAATGCATAAACGCATCTGATTTTCGCGTGACGGTTCCTCCGGAGTTTGCTCGAGGTAAGTTGCTGGTCGTGAAATAATAATTTCCATTCTTACAACGTGTCGGCTCTGCTAAGCGAGATCTAGTTTTCGCGGGACATTGGAACGCGCAAAGATCTAGATCGAGGTGTCCGGAGCAGTTTGTTTCTCCCAAGTTCGCATCTACCGAAATTTCAACTGTTTTTAACAATCATATAACTGAAAATATAAATGTGATTTAATATATTTTATGTAATTAAAATTATTGAGTATTTGATATCTGATACAATTGAAAATATTGATTCTTGAGTCATTTGTTCTACTCGTTAGACATTCTAATTAATTCTCACATATTCATATGAAATATCCAAGTTTGTTCGTACGCACGATATTATTCGTTCAACCGTCGAAACTACCAAAATAATATTTCAAACAGAATATTGCGTGACACAAACAGAAATTGCAAATTTCTGGAGAGACGAACGATAATCGTTTTGTTGTTGTCACCAACACCAGCAGGTCTACTATAGTAACTAATGCTACAAAGCGTTCGTCGATTATGCACTGTACGCACGTGATCAAACCTGCGTCGATGCAATAAGAATTAATGCGATATATCGGTGGAAATATCCCAGCTCTTCGGTGGAATTCGCGTCGTAAAGGGGACTACATCGACAATGCGAGCTCGATGTAATTTTCCTTTGAGCGGCAATCCTTTGTTCCCGGCCATGATTGTATATCGTGTAACTGAAATTGGGCCTCAGACAATGACGATTCCCGGTTTCCAGGCGAGAATTGTTTATCGAGATAGAGAAAGACGCGATACAGAAATAACGAGGAGGACGGCCCTATGAAATTTCGATGATCAAGTTGGCACGGTACAGCTGCGGGCAGATTAAGATTTCAGTGTTTCTCGTTGATCGATTCTTCTTCTCCGTTGGTGGAAAGTTATCTTTATCCTCGAGACAGAGAATACGAACGAAGCTGGAAGACCGATCTACGTATCTTGCCAGGTTGTTTTTAACTTCGTCGATAATAGATCAGCAGAAGTGCAATTCATGCAAAAGATCGCAGACGCAGGGTATTGAATTTTATAGTGGATTTCAGGATATTGAATTTTGTGATTTCTACAATTCTTCGCGGTATCTTTTTCTTTTTTATCGTATTATCGGCTCGAATGTCTTTGGATTCAAAATTAAATTCTTCTCGTATGGACAGAAATAGATATATTGTAAAAAAAAAAAGGGTAAATAAAACAACACAAATTTAGTCAAATAGATATAAAGTTTAATTGAAGAATTGGAAGGAAAACTGATATTAAGTTCTCACTATGTTTTCACTGCAAGCATATCCTCGAACTTCTTTATCGCCGCGGGCCGCTCAGTCTACCGGTTCCTCCCCCATGAATATCAGTTCCCACTCTGTTTCACAGTGGACCGTACAAACTACTTTTCCTACCTTGCTTTAACTTTAGTAGCTACGGTCAAGAAAATAATTTGTACGTATACATATATGTATATTTACGCGGGTATCATGGCTACTGTCGACGTAGTGGGGAGATCGGTGCAGTGGAGGGGATAGCGCTAGCGATCAAGAAAGTGGGGGGCAAGGGCCGCCAGTTAGCCACCTCTGCTCTACAAGCTTTCAATCTTCAAAATCTCCGTCTTCACACACAACTGTACTCTCATATTTTGCTGACTGTACCCTCATGTTTGCTAAAACAAACAGACTCAAGTCTGGCCTTCACTCTTAGGTCGTAAATTCCAAAAAACTTTCTCATCCTCACCAATATTAGTTATACAGAATAAGTAGAAATAGTACGAAGAGCGGCACGAAATTGCAAATCATACAAATCATCATTATCAGATACATCTTTGTGTTTCCTCTGACTAAACTGCGCGAGAGATCAAGAGCTCTTCGAAAAAGAAAGAAGCGCGCGTATATGTACGTGAAATAATGCAGAATGAAGTATCACGTTTAACAGGGGAGATAAATATCCATACACGTACGTCCCGTCCTTTGAATTTGCATGAACCTCGTCGCTCTTCTAATTAATGCCAGCCTTAATCGGTACATAGAGGCACATTTTCAAAATGTTCTCGTGCTGAATTTTTAATCATCGTTGTCATATTTTATGCGCGAACGAGTCGTTCTACGACGTTAATTCAACGCGTTAACTTGAAAAACATCGAAGGGAAACTTTCGTGAAATGGCGCGTCGTGTTTTTAAAAGGTGCCGGTTCGTTGCGCAAGTGAATTTAATACACGAGCAATGTCAGAAGATTTAATATCAATGGGAATTGACATATTCTGCGGCTAGAAATTTCGGTTTTTGTGGATAGCAGTCGAAGGTAATTACACTTAACGAACACGATGGGAAATAAATCGAAGCTCTCTCGCACGTAACACGATGATTATTTCAGCGGATAACGAGCCAGCCGACGATTAGCTTGCAATGTTAATCGCAAGCTTGTTACAAGCACGCCCGGTAATTACAATTAACGGTTTATACCTCCTCTTAATATCGTTCTCCAAATTTTTAATCGTTGTATTTACGAAGTATTTATTCACTTGTCATTTGTTATTACGCGTATTATCGATCACGTTGATTTATAAACACGTGTCCCGGCAGATGCGATTTGATATTCGCGTTAACGAATATGGAAGTGTAACAAACGTATTAAAACATCTGATTTATAAATTCACGCGAGATGCTTCGGGCAATTTATACGGATGTGCATAAATTGCAAATGTTACGCGAACGTGAATAAATATCATGGCTTCTAGCGTATTGCAAATTAGAGCAAATTAAAGTCGAGTTTCGTTTCATGTTTTTCTGTTTTATAAAATCAAAATCCTTCCTCTTCTTTTTTTTTTTTCAAATACGAGAGCATTTGAATTTGCTTTCTCGTTATAAAACTGAGTTCACCGAAAGGTCACGCGTATATTAAAAACAAATTGAGAAATTTGTGAAAAAGTGCAGTCGATCGGTTTGATTCGATTGATTGGTCGATGGTTCTGTTTGTTGAATTTGTTAACGATGTTCGTAATTAAACTTTCATTTCTTCGTAGTTAATTTACGTTTTCATATTTTCATATAATCATATTTTACACACGTACACAGCGATATTGTATATCATGTATTGCAATCATATTTCAAGAAACTGGATATACTCGTAAACTTGCATCTTCTGCAAATGTAAGCGAATAGAAGTGGAAGAAGATTCGAAGGAATTGAAAAAAAAAGTCTCTGTCAAACAAATCAAAGTCAGTTCGCTACTGCAGGACGCTACTGTAATCGCACGAGACGCAGTTCCCTTTGCAGTTTCTCGAGAGAAATTCATTCGTATTTATACACGGGGGTCGGGACAATGAATTCGAGTAATCCGGGACAAAGTATTAATTGGAGCACGCCTTTTTCCTATTGTCGTCAGCTCGGAATTTGCGCGCGGCTCAAGTGCAAGTGAACCATCGAACGAGACCGGTGCTTGCGGTGCTTCAACATCCGGCTACGTGCATGCAAATATATATATATATACACACACACGTATGTGCACTTACTTTCATCGAGATAAATCGGAACAAACAACTATCAATGGGGAAAAAACATTCTTGTCCCAGTTTCCTCGACCTTTAATCCTTTCTGCCATTGCGAGTAGTTCGAGTTACCGATCGAGACTCGTCAGCCGCGACGATGTGTAATACGGAATAATACAAAAACTTCGATCTTCGATGGGACTCGCGATTGTTGCCGCTGAGAGACAGATACTCGGACATCTTTCTCATCGATACACGTGGAGGTGAAGAGCACAGCAAGGTGGCAACTTTGTGAAAGAAAAGAATCGATTTTAGATTTTGAGGTTTTAAGGTTTTTTTTGGGGGGGGGCAGGTTAAGATTTCTCGTTTAAATCACCGACTTGAGTTGGTCTTTCTTCGAAAATGATTTTACATCGTGTTCTTTTTCTTCGAAAGTGTGAAAAATTCAAAAGTGTGCCGCTGGAAAGAAAAAAAAATTTTTTTGTAACTAGATCCACCACGGTTTTGAGATCTCCCCTTTACAACGATCTGATCGATTTTCTTTTTCACCATTTTATCGAATTATTGACGTTGGAATTCGTGAATTTTTGTCGTTTGATTTTAATGTTCAAGGTTCGATGAAGTGCTGAAAAAACATCGTGTAGCAAGTTCTAAGCTCGTTATAAAAAAGAAAACTTCATTCTTCAAAACGATGGTAGATTTAATTACCAAAAATAATTTCTCGATACTTCTGTTTTGAATTTTTACAATTTTCGAGAAGAAACGGTATGTTTATTTTCTCACCTGCTCACATGATGTAAAATCATCTTTGAAAAAAAAAATCAACTGCGGATTGTCAAAGTGGATGTCAAAGCAAGTAGTTTCATTTAAATTACAACAGTTTGAACTGTCGACAATTTTTCATGTTTTGGCTCAATTATTCTCTTCACTGCACTGTGTGTAAATACCTTTTATGATTGTTTATGGGAAGTTTGTGTATAATAGTATATTGACTTACGTATTTACTTTTTTTTTAATTATAATATTCATGGAACAATATTCAAGATTGCATTAGCATCTGTATTCTTGAAATCTATAAATATGAATAAAGAAATGAAAAGTAATTAAAGACATAATAATTTAAACATTCAGTCACCCATGATATTCAACACTCTATACGTTTGTACCAACTTGTTAATTCATTTTAACACACACACTTCCAATTATTCTTTCAAACCTGATTCTAAGTCGATGAAATACGAGGCACGAATACTAAGTAATATCATCAAGCTCTTAGCTTCCGCAACACGCTGCGATTTCAAAGTTATATTCACCAACGGTGAAAAATATGCCGTTTGCATAATTATCGCGGTTCATTTTGCAAGGTGCCGTCATTCAATTACAGACCGTGGAACGAATCGATCTGCATTAACATTAAAATATATTTCTCCGCCTTTCGACAAATCTTATTATTTCCGTTTATCTCTCTCTTAAGAAAAAGAGTGAGAAAGAAAAAGAAGGAAAAAATCAAAAAAAAAAAAAAAAAAGAAAAGAAAAATCGAGAGGGATCAGGAAGCCTGAACGCGAAGTTCCCGGCGACTTTTCTGCCCGCTTATTTCCGGATTTGAAGTCGGCCATACGATAATAGGGTCGTAAGGATGTAAATGGAGTGGATCGGTGGATCGATAGGTAACACTTTGCAGGGGTGAGAAGAGTGACTAGATGGAGGGACGACATCCCCCTGCGGGAAGAGAATCAAGGATTTTTATCCGCGGGATCGGAGTGACGGGAGGGGGGGTGGTAGTTTTCGATTCATGCGATTCGCGACAAAGAAGAAAGTTCGTCGAAGGTTCGCTCGCTGGGAACGACGCGAATCAACGCTGGTACTTTTAGAATTTGCCCGACAGCAACTGTGTTTAACTTGCGAATGCTTTGCGCGAATTTTCCTGAATTTTACGCTAATAGCAACTAACATGCTATGAAGGATATTTGAAATATTGTAATAATAATATATTGTACCAATAAAAAAATTATTTAAATTTATGTACCAAATTCTGCAAATAAATATTACCAAATAAATAAATAATAAAATTTTATAATCTATAATTAAAAATATATACATATTTTTATTGAATTTACTCTGACAGTATTTCATTCTAAAATTATTTTATAATTAAATAATAAAAAATATATTCTTAAAAATTATATTTAAACTTATAAAAAATAATATAATTCTAAAAAATTAATATTTTTATAACAATTTAAAATGATTTTACATCTTTGAAATCACAGTTCAATATTTTTATTAAACTATTTAAATAAATTATTAAATTTAAAGAAAAATTACAAATTTACTGGAAATAAATGTGTAAATAATCTTGAAAAGAAGAAGGCAAGATGAAAATCATTGTAAAGTCAATTATTTCGCGTTGTAAGAATTATAATTGACGGAGGAAATGAATTTTTGTAAATAGCATATAGGGTGTCTCTTGTTTCTCCAGCATTGACTCCATGAGTGACAATAAGAAAACAATTTTGAGGTATTATTTTAACAAACAGTTTTTTAACAATGTCAAAATTAATTTGAAGTGAAACATGTTGTTCCAAATATTTGCAGTATTATTGTTCATATAATATTAAATAATATTGGATGATAATGATTTATTATATAAATTATATAATAATTAGAATCCAATTGGTACTAAATACCAACAAGTAATATTTACTTTAACTTTTCAACGTCATTTTAGCATCTTCTTACCAAATTAAGTTGATCTTATGGCACTATTTACAGAAAAATGACTGTATACGTCCCACGCTAAAATAAAATATACACGTATTATCAAGACGTCAATACGTGACTTTGTAACAAATTTTTCAAAAATTCTTCGTTTTACGATGAAAATTTCCAAATGGCTTGAGACAGAAAGTTCACTGCAGGACGTACGTATGGAACGTGATTACGTTAATACAAATATACAAAGATGTAAATAGATTAAAATTACGTGAAAACGTGAGACTCCAAAGCGTAAGAAACGAAACGCTTTGGAATACGAATACGCTTCTTCATAGTTCAGCTGTTGATCAGCTTGTTGTTCTCCAACGAATCGGTTGATCGCGAGAATAAAATGATAAACGAGCGTTGCTCGCGCGGTGAAGTTTTTCTCTACCCTCTATTATTCTTTATGGTAGCCCACTTTTCACTTGCGAATTAACGGGCAACTCCGTGAATGATGAACGACTTTCATGTGGCCGGTTTTTCGAAACGCAACGATCCACGCGCCGGTTAACGCTGTTGTTATCTGGAACTTCTACGTGTTACACTCTGACCGCTTTCAACGCGTATACAGGCCCTCCGGCTGCGAAAGAAAATTACGTGTAACAGTTGCGCCATAATCACCGGACGTACAATGATTTATCACTCGAGGAATCGTGCGGTTTCGCGACAATTTATCGCTCGGTTAGGTGATTATCCATCGAACGTTAATTCACACTTTAGCGATTAGAAAAAAAAAAAAAGAAATGATGAATCGGTTCTATCGGATTTATCACTTGATAGTTTATCACTTGTTCTTAATCGTACGATTTGAAGTCAGTTCTGCCAAGATCATCGAAAACGTGAAGTCGAAGAAACATTAGAGCGAATTGTTTCTAGATTCGTCAAATTCGTTGGAATTTTTTCCGAGATAGGAGACAGAGAGAATGAGAGAAGTCGTAGGTTTTCTTTTTATTTCGACTGGTGAGCGATTCTATAACGCCGTGATTTAACATTAAACGCCTCTCCCGCGCGTTCGAATTATTTTTAAATTAAATTATCGCTGCGTCAATGTGCAATTTTATAATTGCATTACCATGTCATTAGCATCTGCTCTGCATAAGTAAATCGATAATAATTAGTCGCGCATTCAACCGTTTTAAAAATCGAATATACAAATTAATATATTCCCGTATTGTCGTAACAAAATTAAATGTAGCAGTGATATCGACAGTTTCAATTCATGAAAATTCTGAGAAAAATTGTTTAGATATTTATTTAGATTCCGAGGACGCAGCCGTGATAAGAAAAATTTTCTCCTGTTTAAACAGTCAACAGTCTTATTGAAAATAGTCAACGATCGTCTTGAAATAATTCATTGGTCCAATTCCTAGGCTTTAAGCAAAATTGAATAAAACAATTTTTATAAGTAGTGCAGTTTTAGCTGGAAAAATGAATCTTGTCGCGTTTTGGCACATTGTTAAAAATAATCAGCAATCGTCCTGAAATAATTCAGCGGCCTGATTTTCTGATTTAAGCGAAACAAAATTAATATTATTTTTATACAGACTTTGAGGAACAACAGTTACATAAATGAATCCCCTTGCATTTTATCTTGTTTTTAAAAATAACTTATAATCTTCCTCTAGTAATTCACTGATCCTTAATTTAAGAAAAATCGAATTGAAGCAACTTTTGTTCACAAAATCTGAAAAATAACAGTTACGTAGACGAATCCTCTCGCGTTTTATCTTATTTTTAAAAATAGTCAGCGATCTGAAACAATTCACTGGCTCAGTTTCTCGATTCAATCAAAGTCGAGTTTGCGCTGTAATTGCAATATTTTAGTATAACCTCTAGCGCTGGAATGACATGCCACGTACGTCAAGAATTTTTTGTTCCAAATATTTGTAATATTTTAATATTGTAATATTTCAATATTTTAATATTGAAATATTTTAATATTTTTAATATTGTAACATTCTCGGTAACCCAGGCAAAACAAATAATAAATTTATTACTTCTCGATAATTTCTGTCCAGTCATATAATACCGACGAGTTCGAAAAGAAAGCGACGAATTCTTGTACACGGTCACTCGTTACGGTCCGCAATTGGTTGCCAGCGCAAGTGGTTAAAGCAATTTCTGCATAGATTCCAAGGAATACGTAATGAAACAACGGACGAATTTTCGCCCGTTTCATTTGAGAAACCGGTGGTAGTAATAATTCGCCGGCCAATTTTCGGGAGTAACAGCTGGCGAAAAATACGGGACGATTTCATCGAGCCGTATCCACCGAATAATATCGTCGAATGTTTCTCTAAATAATCAGTTGCAGCGGCTTGGAAGAAGGCCAGCCGGTGTTCTTTCGCCTTTTGGCATCGGACACCGGCTGCCACTTGCACGTTTCACTTTTCACTTTCCACAGGCAGCCGGACGGAACGCCGCACGGGACAGCTTCGTTCCGGCGATTTTTATAAACTCGACTGGACTCGACGCGCAAGCGAAAAATCGCATTTTCATCGGTGAATTGAAACCACGGTGTCACTCGATCTAAAAGTTAGGCGAAGGGTTTTTTTTTTAACCGTTCGATGGATCGTCGCATCCGTCAGAAGATCGCGAAATGCCTTTATCCAAGATTTTTTCCCCAGACTGATGAGCCTTTCGAAAGATGAAACGATCGATTCTGCTTTTTTTTGGGGAAGGCAGGGGATCAGCCTGCAATTTTTTAAGAATTTATTTATTCGTTTATGGTTGGGTGGTTAATTGTAAATTTTGAAACGACAACTAGATAAAATATTGTAAACTTTATCTCTTAAATTGTGAATTCTAAAGAAATGGTAAATCTAATGAATGTAATGGTTTGTATAACGTAGTTATCTTTACCTCCTTTTTCGATTTATGGAATTGACCACTGTGATTCTTACTCCACCAATTTTAAAGTGTGTCTCTTCGATTCTGAATTTAATTTTGAAACTCTCAGTTCTAACTATCGACTTCTTAAATTCTAATATACGGTTGACCAAGGATTAATATCGATTAAAAATGTAAGGAAGTATTTTCGAGCTTTAACTGCTATCTTTATCGAAGTGAGCCAACAGTCAAATAAATTGATAAAGAGACATTCGCTGTGCCGTGTCAAATGTGGAAAGTTTCGTCTAATTCGATCTGGTCGAAAAGGTGTAAAATTTTTGACTGAAGGCGAAAATAAAAATTCAACAAAATGAGATTGCTACATATAGACACTAATCTGATTTGTGCTGGTTAGATGAATCGTGACAAGGGAATTGAATTAAAATCATAAAAAAAAGAGAATTGAATTGAATCTGTCGATCCGTAAGTAAAATTGGGCAAAGGGAAATTGGAATTAGAAAGAATTTGGGACAACTGCTACCTTCCTATAATCAAACATTGCAATGCAATTCGTTGGCCTAGTTTCACAGTTTTACCGAAAAACTATGATTCTTACACGCCTTGGTTGACCTATGTTGAAAATGTGTAATTTCATTGTTCTCACACACACACACACATAGAAAGAGAGTTCTACACAGTTTCTATTTCATTTGTTGTTATTTATTAAAATATTAATAGAATAATCTAATAATGTTAATTTGACGTGTAAATATAAGAAACAGGCTCAGATTTTGATATTGATCAAATCGATGAACAAATTCTGAATTAATCGTTTAATTAATAACTCATAAATATATTATGAAGCAATTGATGTTGAATTCACGAGGAACAAAATAAAAATGATTATTGTACGATTTACAAGTTTATGATGGAAACGATCAGATGAATTATATGTGTTGGTTAATGACGCGATATTTAATTTAAAAAGTATCCGATTGAAATTGCTGTCATAAAAAAACTAGGGATCGAAATTAACAGGTTCTTTTCATTTTTAAAAAAATTTTATTCGAGCTTGTATATATTTCGCATAAAAAGGTATCTGGTTTTTAGTATTCTCATGGAGCAGATATTTTAGAATTTGTATAATAAAAGTTCGATGGAAACAAGTAATTCTAGAACTTTTAATTAAAAATTCATTTTTATATTTGAGTACTATTTGTTATACTATTTATTCTATTATATTTACTATATTTATATTATTACTATATTATTACTTTATTATTATTATATTGTTTATATTATTACTATATTATTACTTATTTATTAAATCAAGTATTCAGAGTCAATATTCAGAACTTTCTTAATATCGACGATAATCACATTGATAAACATTTAATACTAATAAAAATTTTTGTCTCTTTATTTTACAAGAGTTCCATTCTGTCTGAAGTTTTCATACTCAAAAACTAAAATTTACTGTAAAATTTTCATTTATCGTGACTCGTGATAAGAACGTTTCTCGAAAATATTTTACAAATCATGTTTCACGTGGTCACCCACTTAAAAAGTTCCTGAACTTTCCCGATCCCTGAGAAGGAACTGTTTCAATTTCGAATTGGAAAACGTCTCGATTATGAGGTATTCGAACTATTCAAACGGTATAATCTCTTTCACATAGCCTGCGGTATACTAAGCCGGTTCTGTGTAGTCTTGTTTCAAACTTTCCATGCACCCACCCTTTAAAACTTCGCCATTGTCTCTAAAATTCGCGACAGACTGACCAACGTTAAGGACACACCGCACACACGCTCGTTATCCTCTCAACCACCATGACACAGATGTGCACTTCCAAAGTGCAAACTTTCCACGAGCAGCCACGTTTCGTTTCGAAACCACTTGCTCGCCCCTGAAAAAGAATCTAAACTCTAATTTACAAATAGCCTTCAAAAGTGACAAAGTCGCTGTTAATTGGAAATGAACGTCCACTCGTGAAATTGGAACTTGAACTTCGATTGTAGGAAAGAAGATAAAATTTTGTATAGGGAAAATAAATGTTATCTGTTACCTATTTGTAAACTATTTGTCCTTCGATCATTTATTAGATAAATAATATTCGATTAATTCTGTTGCAAATTTCTCACACAGATGTGACAGAAAATGAATTAAATGATACAATTCTTTGTGCATTCGTTGCACGATATTTGTTTCAGAATCTGTTTTTTTTTTTTCACACGTACTATAAATCACAAAGGATTTATAAATTTCGAAAAAGTCGCCCGAGAACGTGATTTTTAAAAATTCCTGCTTGTTAGATTTTCATCGGAACTTCCATTTCAACCCTCGAAACGGAAGTCGTTGTTCCAATCAATTCTAGTTCGAATAATCGGCTCCGAATAATTATCTCCGAGGAAGAGGATTGTTCGAAAGTCATTTATCATGAGAATCGACAAGTCAAAACGAAGAAGTCGTAAAACGCTCAAGTATTGAAACATTGTCGAATCCTCTGACAAAATTGCACGGTTTTCATCCTCGAGACAAATTATCGTAAAACTTAATTTCTTTAATCATTTATGCTCACAATTGAAAGAAACAAAGACGAACTTTTAAATTTCGAAATTTCTTTCAACACACACAAAAGAAACTTAAAACTGCACAACTCTTGTATCAAGCAATTTTTCATTAGACGCACAATTTAAGAGTTGCTTCAGGTGTGGCAGGTTGCATGAATCGCCCCGTATAGCTACCGATGACTAAAACGTAAAATTGTTATTTAACATCAAGGAAGGAAAAAGATAAGAAACTTTACAATACACTGAAATGAAGTGCACAAGCCTACGCATCTAATAAAATACATCCGAAACGAAAATTATAGATTGGTCCATTCTGGCCATTCTGTTTAGTTCTGGTTCCAAGCAACGTTTCGTCAGTTGAAGTACAAAATATTTATTTCGACGCATGTCCAATCCAGTTAACGAAATATCGGAAGTGAGTTTGGAGGGCGACAACAAGAGGAAATGAGATCGCAAATGCTATCGTCGAGAACAGTCGCGTAGCGGGAATATATGGAGGCGTGATACAGACGGACAAAGAAATAAACTTGTCGGCGAGAGAGAGAGAGAGAGAGAGAGAGAGAGAGAGAGAGAGAGAGAGAGAGTATTCGAGCTGTGTAATAAAACGGAGTTGAAGGAGCGAAAGGAGAAGGGATTTATACGTGCATTACGCGAGAGGAAGTGCGAGACGCGAGGGCCGGTGGAACAGGAAGCTGCAGAAAGGAAATGGAATGTAACGTGGGAGGAAAAAAGGGGAAAGAGGCGTAAGAAATAGTGGAAACACTCCCATTTGCCCGACGAACGCAAGGACGGAAAGTGTAAACGCGTTCTTACGTTCCTTGAAAATTTGTGTAATGAAGAGTGACTGTATTACCCGTGCAAGAGAGAGAGAGAGAGAGAGAGAGGAAGGGGGGAGTGGAAAGTTGCGCGAGAAGATTGGGAAGAAAAAGGGGAAGATGAAATGGAACGGAAGAGATGGAAAGGGGTGTGAAAGTGGCAATAGCGGCGGACGCTGGAGAATAGAATGAAAGCGGTTTGAAAATGAACGCGTGGATTTTCGTTTTATTCGAAAAGTCTGTACTCAAGGAGAGGAAGGGATCCGCGAGATCGAAGGAGAGAGGACGTAATAGGGGGAGGCATAAATAACGGGCGGCGTCTGGAACAGATATGAAAACGTGGACATATTTTTCCTCGATCTTGAGAATCTTGCGAGAGAGAAGGAAAAGAAAAAAGAAAGAGCGCGAATAAAGTCGTAGCGAGGGAACCGGAAGATTTTCGTATTTAAAAAGTCTGTGACAAGAGAAATTGAAACGAGATAAAGGTGATGAAAAGGTGACAGATGAAGCAAAGTGAGAGAGAAACAAAAGAATGACAGATGGATGTAATACGGCGGAACGCAGTAGTGAGAAACGAGTTTTCGTATTGTTGTTTGAAAAAATCGCGGTGGAATGCACGACGATCGAAGGTTGATAGAACACAACAGAAACGAGAACGAAGCTGTCCACTTGTCTGAGAAATTTTCATAAAGTTCGCAATTTGAATTACAGAAGGTCGATGAAACTGAACGGGTTAAATGGGAAAGAAAAGCACAACGCTACGGGAGAAAGACATTTATATATGACGAGAAAAACACAAACGCATAGTAGGAGTATCTAATCAGTGGAAGACTATTAGAAGTAGAAGACTTGCGAGCAACAGAAGAGTACAGCAAGCAGTTTTCGCAACACGGAAGAAGAAAATGAGATCTAGCAAGTCGCAGAAAGAAAAAGGAAAAAAAACAAAACAAAATGCAAGAAAAAGTTCAGAGCAAAGACAAAAATGAAACCCAGCAAGTTGCCGAAAAGAAGAAGAGAAAAACAGAATAATAGACACAAAACGAAAATTTATTTCAAAAGAGATCAAAGACACTTCGCTGGAATGTTGTACGAAAATCGAACAGCGGAAGAATTAATAAGCAGTGGGATTAATAAAACATATGTAGCGGCTAGCAGATGTCGAAAGAGAAAACGTCTTCTGAGATAAGAAGTTAGGAGAATTTACGACTCACGTGGCGCCTGGGCTATCGAATTGCGAAGGCCAAAGTTTAGTTTTTACAGTGCGTAAGACCAAACGTCCGCACTTATAGTTTATAGAATTTCGGCCTACAATAGCATCTCTGCGAAGCGTCGTAAACTCTAGGTCCTATGGGCCACCCAGATCGTCATCTGGAAAACATTTGAAGAAAGCGAGGCCCAGAGGAGACCCTGCTACATCGCCACAATTCCGGGAAATCGGCCTTGGCGAGATTGCAGCCCCACTCTCAGGAAAAGCGCGTCACGGACGCAAGGAGTAGGCGGCGCAATTTCGTGACGACCTAATTGGCTAAAGCAAAAATCGAGTCAGCCAATTAGGGATGTCCGAAACGGGGACCGAGTTTTCCTGGCAGCAAAAAAGCGACGAACTAGAGAGAAAGTCACGGGACAGAGGAAAGTGTAGAGTCGAGTTCGAAAGAAAGGCGAAAAGAAAAAATCGAGAAAGAGACGCACGGATACTCTCGCGACGTGTACTCTAGCAAAGTGCTATACATTCACCGCGTCTTCCGCGTCCTTCGCGCCGCAGTGTATTTGTTTAAATAATAAAGTCATTCATATACAATACGCTGTTATTAATCCGAAGATACCTGCACCTCACACCAGAACATCCCCTAAAATTGGTGACCCCGACGTGATTAGTGAGAAGTGCATAATTCAAAGGACATAATGGCAAACCGAAGTGCAACGCGCGCCGGCACCGCCGCGGAACCGACAAACGCGGGGCATAGAGACTTACACATTCGAGCACCGTTATTTTGGCCCGAAAAACCAGATCTATGGTTTAAACAATTGGATATCCATTTCGAGGCTAATGACGTGACGTCGGACCAAGCAAAATTCAGTTTCGCGCTCTCGCATATAGATGCCGCAAACGCAGGCGAAATTGCCGATTTGATCAGCAATCCGCCTGACAAAGACCGATATGAGACGCTGAGGACGGAGATGGTACGCCGCCTCAGCGCGACGCGCAGTAACAAAATGCAACAATTACTCGAGCGGGAAGAAATGGGCGACAGAACACCGTCGCAGTTTCTTCGACGTATGCGGACATTGGCAAGCGAGTCCGTCACGGACGACTTCCTGAAGACTATGTGGCTGAGCCGTTTACCACAAGCTGTGCGGACAGTCGTAAGTGTATTGGATATTCCGTTGGACCAGTTAGCCGTCGCAGCGGATAAAGTAAATGAAACTACGCCGAAAGCCGCAGTCCCCTGCGCGAGCATCGACCAAGCCCAAGAAAAAGCGCTGCAGATCGCTACCACCTCCAGAGATCGGGAAATAGATGAGCTACGTCGACAGTGGCGAGAATTCAGCAGCCAGATGATGGAGATTACAAAAGCATTCGCGCGAACTTCGTTACGGCAAACAACGAGAGCCAGATCCAGGAGCCGTCGACGGAGAAGGTCAAAATCACCAGCAGTGAGCAGCCACTGCTGGTATCATCAAACCTTTGGTGACCGATCGACCAAATGTAAGCCACCCTGCAATTACCCGTCGGGAAATGGGGAGTCCCGACACTAAAAGCGGCGCATAGTGAAGGGCCAAGGACGAGCCGCCTCTTCGTCACTGATCGCGTGACGAAGACAGAATTTTTAGTCGATACCGGGTCGGACCTGTGCGTGCTACCGCGCACGTGTATAAAAGGCCGAGCTGAGAGATCGGCATACGAAATGTATGCAGCAAACGGAACAACCATAAGCACCTATGGTATTAAGACACTAAGACTCGACCTTGGACTTCGACGAGCGTTCACGTGGAAGTTTATCATCGCCGACGTGGCGAAACCCATCATAGGAGCGGATCTCCTAAACCACTTCGGACTGCTCGTCGACCTCCGACGCCGCCAGCTACTGGACACGACGACATCGCTGATTTCGACCGGAAGGATCGCCGCCGGAGAGCCGGATTCAGTGAGGACTATGGTGAGCGACTCACCGTACCATCAACTCCTCGCTAAACACCCGGACCTCACGAGACCGACAGCGATCCCGCACAAGGTAAAGCACGATGTCGTCCATTATATAAACACTACGCCCGGTCCGCCGATTCACTGTCGACCGCGTAGGTTAAGCGTCGATATGTATAAAATCGCGAGTACAGAATTCAGCGAGTTGATGAACCAGGGACACATCCGCCCTTCCAAGAGCCAGTGGGCCTCCGCCCTACACATGGTTCCGAAGAAGGACCACGGATGGCGACCCTGTGGCGATTACCGAGCGTTGAACGCGCGTACGATACCCGACCGATACCCGATTCCGCATATCGAGGACTTTTCGCGAATGCTCTCCGGGAAGAAAATATTCTCGACCATCGACCTGGTGCGCGCTTACCACCAGATACCGGTCTATCCTGGAGACATACCAAAGACCGCGATTACGACACCTTTCGGTTTATACGAATACACAGTAATGCCGTTCGGATTGAGCAATGCTGCGCAGACTTTCCAGAGATTCATCGATACCGTCTTAAGAGGGCTCAATTTTTGCTACGCGTATCTAGACGATATTCTAGTCGCTTCTCAAGACGAGGAAGAACATCGCGAACACCTGGAACAGCTGTTTGCACGGCTCGATCAGTACGGCGTGGTAGTTAATCCGACCAAGTGCGTATTCGCGAAAAATGAAATAAGATTTCTGGGGTACACGGTAGACGAACATGGAACGAAACCGCTCGCCGAAAAGGTTAAAGCGATTTTAGATTTCCCGAAGCCGGATACCGTAAGACAACTTCGTAGATTCCTGGGTATGATGAACTTCTACAGAAGATTCATACCCAGGGCCGCGAACCTACAAGCTCCGCTGAACCAGCTTTTAAAGGGTCGGAAGTTGAAACGTAACGCTCCGATCCAATGGTTCGCCGAAGCGGACACAGCATTTCAAGCGCTGAAAGACGCGCTATCAAACGCCGCGTTATTAGCGCATCCATCGAATCGTGTGAATCTCGCGATTATGGTGGATGCATCCGATTTCGCGTTAGGAGCGACTCTCCAGCAACAGGAGGAAGGTGCGTGGCGACCACTAGCCTTCTTCACAAAGTCTTTGTCGTCGGCACAGCGTAAATACAGCGCCTACGACAGAGAGTTGCTCGCCGTTTATTCCGCGATCAAACAGTTTCGGCACGCGGTGGAGGGACGATCGTTCGCTGTGTACACCGATCACAAACCATTAATATTCGCCTTCCAACAAAAACCAGAAAAGAGTACTCCACGACAGTTCCGATATCTAGACTTTATCAGTCAGTTTACCACCGATATACGACATATCAGTGGGAAGGACAACGAAGTGGCAGACGCCCTATCTCGCGTAGAAGCAGTGACCGCGGCACTAGATTATAATCGTCTAGCCGAGTCACAAAGTTCGGACGAAGAGTTGAAACAATTCCTCACCGCGTCTGACACTTCGCTCCAACTCAAAAAGATTAAACCCATAGGCAGCGATACCGCCGTATACTGCGACATATCAACCGACGCATGCAGGCCGTACGTAACACCTGCATATCGCAGACAGGCATTTCAAGCAGTACATGGTATAGCGCACCCGGGAATAAAAACGACAGTCAGACTGGTTAAGCAACGCTTCGTCTGGCCGTCGATCGACCGCGATTGTAGGAAATGGGCACGAAGCTGCGTACAATGTCAGCGTGCAAAGGTAAGCAGGCATGTGATAAGCCCTACCGCGAACTTTTCGCCGCCGTCCGCTAGGTTCGAGCACGTGCATATCGACCTAGTGGGCCCGCTACCAAGTTCAGAAGGGAAAAGATACTGCCTCACTTGCGTAGACAGGTACACGCGCTGGCCCGAAGCTTTCCCAATCGAAAATATCGAAGCAGAAACGGTCGCGAAAACATTCATAAAAGGTTGGATATCCCGATTCGGCACGCCTGCCCGCGTCACCACTGACCAAGGCAGACAGTTCGAGTCCAAACTATTCAATGAACTCAGCGCAATGCTCGGGACACAACATTTACGAACGACAGCATACCACCCGGCCGCGAACGGCATGGTGGAACGGTTTCACCGGCAATTAAAAGCCGCGATAAAGTGTCACGCCAACGATCGTTGGACAGAAATCCTCCCGACGGTCCTCCTAGGCATACGAGCAGCGCATCGCGAAGATCTGCGCGCATCCTCCGCGGAATTAGTTTATGGCCAGACGATACGTTTACCGGCTGACTTCTTCGCGGAGAGCAAAGCGAACGACGGGAACAGCATGGAACCGGCCGACATGGTTAGGCAGCTAAGGGCGACGTTTAATAAAATCCGACCTACGGATGGGTCACGACACGGAACGCGAAAAACGTTCCTGTTTAAAGACTTAAACACGGCATCGCACGTATTCATACGCGTTGACCAGGTAAAAACCCCGCTGCAAAACCCGTACGAAGGCCCGTTCCCAGTTGTTTCCCGAAACGAAAAAACGTACGTAGTCAGGGTAAGAGGAAAAGACACACACGTGTCTATTGAACGCCTCAAGCCTGCCTACATACTCGACGAAAACAATAACCACGGGTATGACGACACTCACGAAGAAGTACGTCCGTGCGTAATGCGCGAACCCGCGATTCGAGACACGCAAGTATACACGCGATCAGGACGTCGTGTCAGGTTCCCAGACCGCCTTCAGGTCCGCTGGTGAACCAAATATAAAAACTTTGTAAATAATTGTATATAGTAGAATTAAGATTAGATTAGTAGCGTTTACACTGGCAAGGGGGTGATGTAGCGGCTAGCAGATGTCGAAAGAGAAAACGTCTTCTGAGATAAGAAGTTAGGAGAATTTACGACTCACGTGGCGCCTGGGCTATCGAATTGCGAAGGCCAAAGTTTAGTTTTTACAGTGCGTAAGACCAAACGTCCGCACTTATAGTTTATAGAATTTCGGCCTACAATAGCATCTCTGCGAAGCGTCGTAAACTCTAGGTCCTATGGGCCACCCAGATCGTCATCTGGAAAACATTTGAAGAAAGCGAGGCCCAGAGGAGACCCTGCTACATCGCCACAATTCCGGGAAATCGGCCTTGGCGAGATTGCAGCCCCACTCTCAGGAAAAGCGCGTCACGGACGCAAGGAGTAGGCGGCGCAATTTCGTGACGACCTAATTGGCTAAAGCAAAAATCGAGTCAGCCAATTAGGGATGTCCGAAACGGGGACCGAGTTTTCCTGGCAGCAAAAAAGCGACGAACTAGAGAGAAAGTCACGGGACAGAGGAAAGTGTAGAGTCGAGTTCGAAAGAAAGGCGAAAAGAAAAAATCGAGAAAGAGACGCACGGATACTCTCGCGACGTGTACTCTAGCAAAGTGCTATACATTCACCGCGTCTTCCGCGTCCTTCGCGCCGCAGTGTATTTGTTTAAATAATAAAGTCATTCATATACAATACGCCGTTATTAATCCGAAGATACCTGCACCTCACACCAGAACATCCCCTAAACAGAGACAAAGGGAGAGAAGAGAAGATGACGACGAGAAGGTAATACACGTGAAACGAAGAGAAAGACGATTTCGCGGAAAACGAAAACTCATTTTCATTTTGTTGGTCGGGAAGATGAACCGAAAGTTCACGCAGTGATTCACGCCAACGGGGGAACGTCACCGGAAGCACGGGATGGCGCACGTCGATCAACGATGCAGCCGACGCTTGTGTAATTAGTCAGGTTTCATCGGTGGGGCTCGAACGAAGGTTCGCAACGTGGTTCGATATTAAACGCTTACGTCCCCTTTCGTTTCGTTGCGTCGTTCGTCTTTCTCTTTCTCTCTCTCTTTCTCTTTGTTAACTCACTGGCTCGGTTACGTTCGCCCTTTGTGCTCCCCGTGGTCGTCCGTTCGAAGTCACCGACGAGGGGAAAACAGCGTTCGCGGCTTGTATCAACAGGCAGCCGAGCGAAATTAAATTGGACAGGCCGCGATTAATCAAGCTTCCTCCGCTACCCTCTCGAGGGACTTCAATCGCAACAATAATACCACACTCGGATTTCCTCGTGAACGAACGAAAGAACGAACACCGACGAAGATAACCGCGTGGAAGCGACTTCGTCTCTCTCTCTCTCTCTCTCTCTCTCTCTCTCTCTCTCTCTCGAAAGAGGGTCGCTGTCTCCGTTCAAACTCTCCAGCGGCTGCTTTGTAACTTTTCGCTTCTTCAGCGCTCGTTGGGGAACTTTTTCGAAAGCTTCTTCAAACGAGGCGTTGTCCTCGCGCCGGAAGTTTGGCAGAGCGCTCGCGGAATCTGTCCGTTGTGAACTTTGATTTAGCTTCTCTCAGAGAGAGAGAGAGAAGGAGAAAGGGAGAGAGACCTGACGATGCGAATTTATTGTACTGGATGGAACGAAAAGATGAATTCTACACCTTCGATTTGATGGAGACACGTGTAAAGAACCGCGAAATTGAACTTGACGTTGAATTTCAAGGTCAACAAATTTTTTTTTTTTTGCATTGTATTATTTATTACTATTTATTACGAAGGTAAAACTTTTCCAAGGAACTATAGATCGCAAAATAGTTCTCTTGCATAAATTAAGTTTCTTAATTATTTAATACTGCGGGCATGTAGGTTCTAACAGCGACTTTATGACTCTGGTTGCGAGGAGATAATATTTGTATCTTGAATAACAGTTAGTTGTATCATTTGATTAATTAGACTCATACTACACAATACTAATACTACGACTTTGATAAATCAAATGTTAGTGAAACGAAAATTAAGTAAGATAGATATCCACGTGACCATAAAGTCGCTGTTAGGACGCAGTGTTAAACGATTAAGAAACTTCTCTGCCATTTTTCAAGAGAACTATTAGGTTGTGACCTATAGTTCCTTGGAGAAGTTTCACCTTCCTAATGAGTAGAATCCAAATCCAACAAAAGAAGAAAAATTTGTCGACCTTGAAATTCAACGTCAAGATCATTTTTACGTGGATGTCAGCTCGTTTAGAATATTAAATATATATTAAACACCGTGTACAAGAATCCTTGTATCGTAATTATTCTCTTCTAAAAATATAATTGTACAATTATTGGGAATTATACGAAATATGTTAAACAATTGATATTATATTTGTTCCTAACGTGAGCTAACTTCTAAATAGTTCACCGTCAATTTCAACGCGCGTTGATATTCACGCTTGCTACTGAAAACGCGCGATATTAATTAAAATTGAACGTCTTCGTAGCACCTTTTATAATTAACGGGAACGCCGGAAATAAGTGCAACGTTCGTCGCCCAATTTTATTTAACCGTGCTTCCTGCGCGGTGATAATTGAAGTTAATTATCGAGATAACGCGGAACGCGGGAGGGAGGGGGCGAGACTCTGTCCAACGGATCCATTTCGTTTCGTCGGACAGGAAATGGAATCTATCACGCCCTCCTTCACCGAGAGGAAATGGCACTAGGCTGCCCTCAATCAGCAACGGTAAAATTAGTCTACGACCCTGTTGGATCCATCCCCCTTTCTTACCAGCTTTGATTCGATCGTTACTCTCCGGCCGATCGTGCCGCGCGTTCAACAGAAATCTAACCGTGGCTACGTTGCCTCTCTAATGACGTATAATGGAGCAGCCGAAGGTTAATTTCATGATCGAGCACTTGTAAGGAGGAATTTCTGGCATATAACTCGATTTCAGGACGTATAAACTGGATTAGAACCGCGTCGTGTATTTTGTAGGATGATATTAGTGCTGGATCAACAACCAGAGTGTGAAACTAATATGTATTCCTAAACTAGATTGAAGATTCAAGAGATTAGTTATTGACAGAGATTTCATTCTTTCATAATTCGAAAGTTGGAAATTCTTTTTCTAGAGTATTAATATAATGAAAAGAGATTACGTTGCTGGATACTAGAATTAATTAACTTTTGTCAGTAACGCGAATTTAACGTTTGTTAAAAATTCTAAATATTCAGAGCTACGCGATAAAAAGAAAAATACTTGTTTTATGTCTACCAAGTTTTTTACAAGACATAAACTAGAGTAAGACGTAGAAATGGAAGTGCAGAACATTCAGAACAAGTTCCTTTCTTTAGTAAAGAGAAACAGTAAATGAAAATAGTATTTCGAAAGAAAATTTCTAATTTCGTGTAGAGAAACTTTGGAATGTTTGAAATTAAAAGAAACGTATCTAATAACTGTGCGAAACGCACAGCTGTCCTGGAGGCAAGTAGTATGAATCTACCGTTACTGCGGCGTCATCCAGTCGAAGAAGATGCAAATGATGACAGACTTAAAACACCTTTCGAATGCTACCTCGGTCGTCGCGTCCGTTAACGAACCTCGAAATAGTCGGTGCAATTAGAAGCATCAAGCCCTGTATTATGTCGAACTTACGCCACACTTATCTCGCAAACGAGCTGCCAGGGTAAATATCCCAGCATCATCGTAGACGATATCGCTGAGATCGTCACTTGACAAATACAGTATGAATAAATGTAAAGTATTTATTATTAAAGTAACTGTATATATGCTGGTATAAAATTATATATTATAATATATTATATATAGTATTATATATACATTGTAACATATGTATATAGTGTATTAGTATATACAGTATTATAAAGTAACAGATGTTTTCACAGACTTACGATATTCAAGAAAATGTATTAAGATTTACTGGCAAAAAAATAAAAAAAATTATAAAAAATACAGTTTCTTTTAATATATTATCTAAACAGATGGTTCTTTTCGCAAAATTCGTCGTTAAGAAACACTAATTTCATTTACACAAAACATCAATTTACACAAAAACTGTATCTTAGGTAATTACTGAGATAGTTCACAAAATATGTTCCAAGGGTATCATTACGATTCTTTGGATATTTTACATATCTTTGGATATTTCGTAGGTATTTCGAATTTTAAATGCAATAAATATCCGCGTCCTAATGAATATTCAGAAATATTTTCATGAATATCTTACCACATATTGAATATTTCCTTCGGATTGGAATTCGTATGTAGAATTTTGAATCCTCCGAACGTTTTTACACGTGTTTGGGATACCACTTTTCGAAACGATCGACCAATCAAGACCCGCGAAAACATTCCACACGCCGAACGACCGAGAAACCTTCGAAACCTTCACGCCGGAATGGTCTTCGTTCGTCGAAGGGATTTCGACATCCATAAACGTTGGTCGTTTCTTTCCCGCGGGTCGTTGAATCCCGCAGACGGGAACTTTCGACAACCAGCTGCACTGTGCGGATTTCTCTTGCCAGCAGAAAATTTTCCGTAATTTTATGGAGGCAGCGAATCACCCGAACTTGTCCCGGATTTATACTTGACGTGGGCGTAGCCGTCCGGCCACGTTCAAATCCGCGGTCAGATTAACCGTTTGTGAATTACCAGTCTGAAATTGGTGGCCAAGCTACCGCCGCTGTATTATACTCATTCCCCCCGAATTTCGTTGGCAAATTTCACCGTTCTACCTCTCTATGAAAAATATTTTCGACGTCGTACAGGATTATCGAAGATTAGAAAAATCGAACCGTGTCCGTTGTTTGTTGCAGAGGTGGCTAACTGGCGGCACTTGCCCCTACTTTCCTGCGCTAGCGCTACCCCCTCCACTGCTTCGATCTCTCCAGTACATCGAAATTTCCTTACCGTGCATCAGCCTCTATTTTCTCAGTTTGTTGATTTCTATGACTATTGTTGATTTCTATGACTATTAACCTCTTGCGTTGGAACGACGTGCCATGTACGTCAAGAATTTTCTGTTCAGAATATTTGTAATATTTTAATATTTGTAACATTTTAATATTGTAACATTTTAATATTTGTAATATTTTAATATTGTAATATTTTAGTATTTGTAATATTTTAATATTGTAATATTTTCTCAGTTTTAAGTATATTTAAGTAAAACATATTTAAGTATATTTAAGTATATTTAAGTAAAACAAAATAGGCAGAGCAAATAATAAATTTATTACTTCTCAATAACTTCTATCCAATGATATCATACCGACGAATTCAAAAAAAAAAGTGACGAATTATTGTATACGGCTTGGTCGCTCGTTATAGTCCGCAATCAGTTGCCAGCGCAAGTGGAGAGATTGGTGTAGTGGAGGGGGTAGCGCTAGGAAAGTAGGGGCAAGGGCCGCCAGTTAGCCACCTCTGATTTAACGATCAATTTGGAGCACTTGCCAACTTTAACTTAACTTTTAAATTTTAATCAAATGAATTCGTGAGGTTTCTGAGACCTGTAGTACGATCGAAGATTTTTGTTCTGGAGTCTCAGGACTGTCAGTTACAGAACTTTTTTGACTATGTCTGATGAAAAGTAACTAGATAAATATGTAGTATGCATTCACTTTCCACCAGAAACTACTATACTACTAACGACAAATTATAGTTAACGATCTTCAATAATTTCATATTATAATTACATCTTGAGGATTTTGTTAGTCAATGATCTCAAGGTTTGTTCGCCTCGCGTATCGTTCGCTGCTCGAATTTCAAAGAACAGAGGAGACAATCTCAAACTCTTCGAACATCTTCGAGGTTGCATTTTTCATTAAAAGATCGACGCGAAAGAACTTCGTTCTTGCGACGATTCAGATAATTCTCGGAGAGGATTCATAGTTGAAGAGCAGCCTGCGTGGTGGACGAAGTGCATTCACCTCTGCTCGAGCAGGTGACAGGACAAATCGGGATTGATAGGAGCGAGGAAGAGAAATTGCGTGTAATACACGTGCACAGGCTCTCTCGTCTTTAATTTAAATTCCTTGCCGCCAGTAAATCCTTTTCTATCCGCGAAAATGTCCCACCGGACTCGTTTTAAAATAGTACAATCCCCCCTTGACGATCACGCGGCCCGTTGCCAAATGAAGTTCTCGTTGTTGTCGTAGCGTCTAAATTCGTTCCATTGTTTCGAGAATCTCATTCGAAGAAAATCAAATTGTAGAAAATCAGGCTGCCTGTTTTATCCGACCCCGAGTGAATAAGTGCCATTAAAACGAGCATTCATTGCGAACAAGCGATGTCATGGTAATTCCTCGTCTTCCTTGTCGTGTTCTCCGCTTTATTTTATAAATTGGAATCAAACCGCTTCGAAGAGGTCCATTGAAACTCGGAAGACATAATGGCAACGTTTTCCGCGTTGCTCGTTTCTTTCCCGGAGGATTACCTCCAGTTATCTTGAATTCTCGACGACGAATATTTCCCTTTTCTTGACGATAGGTTCGTCTTATTAGAGCTGAGCTACCGTGTTCATTAGCATAACAAGCACTTTCTCCTGTCGTATGTTTCTCTGTAGAACACTCGTGAACGTGATCTTGAGTATCTTGGAATGAATTAATGATTTGCCTGGTTATTGCGAGACTTTGAAAATATTTTCAGGTTACTATGTGAATGACTAAAGAATATTAGAATGAATTTTGTAGACGCGCTATCGTAGATAATTGGGAAAGATTCGGATTGAACTATATACTTTTAAATTTAAGCTACTTTACGTTGCTCTATTATTTTCTTCGCAAGAAAAGATGGAAACTGTCGGTATAGCGTAAATAAATTTTAAATGAATTTCAAGTTTGAATTACAAGCAAATTTTACCATTTAAAATTAAATAATCTAACTCGTACTGTCACAGGTAGCAAAGTAGGTAATCTTCGCCCGTAAACAAATAATCCAAACAGTCGAATTCCTGCAAATACAGTTACCGTACCAACGCCAGTATGCAAACACCTGCTTATTTATACGCTTCACGCTTATTTATTTGCTGCATATTGTACGTTCAATTTGCGTGCACCTGATGAACTCGTGGCTCTAATGGGAGTTTAATTAATTCCCTCTCGCGAAATTTCGCGGTTAACAGCCTTTCTCAACGTCGTTATCGCGTTATTATTGGAAAATGAGTTTATAAGCCGCTACCAACAAATATAGCGCAGTGAGATAGACAAATAGAACCTATTTACACTTACTAAACCTAGTAACTCCAATAATCCCTGATGATCAGTCACCTTTATTCTCAAGTTAAAGAAAAATTCGAGAAACTACCCACAGAAGTTCCACGGTTTAGAAGAATCCACAGTTCGAAAAATGTTCGAACGAACTCTCACAGAGTGTCGGTCTTTGTTCATGTAGTTTCATGTTATCTCAGGACCGAAGAACTTGTCCAAGTTTCGTCAGAGCTCGTCAAAGAGACTCGCAGCGAGACATCGTCGATACGCGAAGCATGATCAATGGGGTTCTGAATGTATCCGAGAGTGAGCCACGTGGTGGCTACTTGTCACGAATGGGAATTCGTGAATGGGAACAGCAGACGACGACGTTGCACCAGTTGCTGCCAGCTATCCGCCAGAGTTATTAATTAACCCTAACGAGGACGATGAACGCGGCCGAGGTGGTCTGTAGGTGGTCGTCGAAAAGAGGCCCCCATGGTTATTAATCTTCCGTTCTGCGGATTGTTCGGACAGTCGAACAATAGGGTAACAGTGGTTGAACTGAGAAAAGGGGCAATTTGATGAAAGTCAGTGAAGAAACGACGGGGAGTGACGTAAGTCGAGTTTTTGAGAATTCGAATTCTCATCAAGCATTGCTTCGTTAGTTTTATGGTTGGACTCTCTCTCTCTCTCTCTCGTGATACGTTTAGAAGTTTATTCTCTTCCATGATGTCTTTTGTATTTTGATAGATAATGGATTGTTTGTGGGTACACTGTGAATATTTATGCAAATTCCAGTTGCATCATTTTTCGAATCTTTTTACACGACGAATGCATATTTTATTATATTTATTGTACCTCGAATTTCGCGTAAACGCATAAAAGTCCGCATTCTACAGTCTGAAAAATGTAATTTCCAAATTTGAACGTCGTACAATTATTATATTACAATTGTTATAATATAATAAATTTATAGTGTGAGAGTTATATTATAGTTATTATAATATAATAAATTTATTGTGAACATGTAGTAAATTTATAATGTATGAAAGCTAACGTAATGTTAGATTTTTCTTTCAACTTTGGCTTAATTGACACACACTAGTGCTATTCTCGATCTGGATATCTGGAAACGTGGAAGTCAACTGTTGTGTCCGACACGTTCAACGCGTAAGAAATTATCACTCGTTAACGAGCTTGTCGCGCCATAAAAGGAGCAACATTATTTCAGCGACTAATTGCAGACAGTTATTAAATTATACGTTCCTTCGTGGCAAGTTAGACGGTCATTAAAGAGACAGAGGCTGAGTATTAATAACGAGACGAGACTAATTTTCACGGCGTGTGCATTTAAAGCAACAATAAAGTGAAACGAGAAAAATCTCTTCGTTGCTTTGACTTTAAAAAAGAAAACAAATATAAAACGATGGAATTTGTTTAATTCATTGTACACGGAAAATATGATGTAATTAATTTGAAACAAAATATATAAAATAAATAAAATAATCTACTTTACTCTCAGTCTTATATCTTTTTTAAATTAATTATATATTTCCTGCGTAAAATGAATTAAAGAAATTAACATTGTTCTTTGTATAAATTCCACAAGAAAACATTTCCTAACTTTACTTCATTTAGATTTTCGCGAAATCGAAACTTGCGTAAACACGACTGTTTCACATTTTCCTTGATTTATCCGGTTTTTCCTAATTATAAATTAAATTATCACGAAACATTCGTATCTACATGGTACTTTAATTTGCTTGAACAGTAGAGCCTAACTGTAATTCAGGTTACAATGGCTCTGCAGTCGTTGCATTCGTCGTAAAATTCCCTCGAGTTTATCGTCACGTTTAGAACAATTTGAGCGTTTTTACACACGTGGCAGAGACAAATTCGCCAATGAAGCGGTGGCGCGCGATTCAATTTAACTATGTTTTTGACGAGTAATTCGCGAGACCGTGGGAGAGAACAGTGGAAACGGAGAGACACGTGAAACGAGACGAGGAAATTTCAGGAAGTTTCAGTTGGTTCATTTGAGAACAAAAGAAGATCACCATTGAGGCAACGCCGTGCGATTCTTGCACCGATTTAATTAGATTGTTAAATTAAATCTTTGCTCGTGAACGATCTACGGTAAATGTACCGTGCTATATTTCCTGCACATTGTTTTCTCTTCGAGATACGTGAATGTTGAAGCCAGTGGAAATTTATTGAAGTATAGTGCATACTGGTCACGTAGAATGTGAATTACAGACACGTTAATTCAGTGTTCATTGTAAATAGCACGAGTAACATAATAAATTTTCACGCGATGTCACGTTATCATTACTATTATTCCCTGTAGTAACAAAATTTCTAGGATTTCATGTAATCACGTATAAAACATACACGTTTAATCATGAACTATCTCTACAGTTTTGTCACGCATAATGTCAAAAATTGTTTGAACGTGTTACAAAAATTAATTCAACGTAACTTCAGCTTAAATTGCGTTAGAAAAAAGAAAAAAAAAGAAAATAAAACAAAATATCTATGAGAAGACTCGAAAACATCGTAAATTCATGTCTCGAAAGTCCTGTAGCTCCTCCATAAAAAAAA